>QNUK01000678.1:0-5000 GCA_013621035.1 Clarias magur
AGACACCGGGTAACATTGTGTTCTTAAAGCTTTGAAGACACATACTGGTTAAACTAAAAGAAAAAGTTATATTAAATAAATAGTTTCTTAAACTATTAGGCTAACACCCCAACAATTAAATTACATCACTTGAATCAACTACATCATTGGCTACAATGGGAAACAACTTACCTTTTTGAATAGATCAAAAGGTGGGCTAGTACATGAAAAGTTGGTCCTAGAGAAATATAATTGAGCCCACAACCAATACTACTTTAGTTGAGTAAGTTGAGTCAACTTAAGATTTTGAAATGAGTACACATTGTTTCAACTAAACATCTATGTGAAATATTTTGTTTTTGTATATACAGTATTTTAATATGTCAAGTTTGTTCAGAAAATTAATTTAATTAATTTATTTTTATTGTAGAAAAAAAATCTAAAATAATTGTTCATGTTGTAAATTCAATGTCTTTTAGAGAAGGGCAACACCACCAATAAATACGTATTGATTAGTCAGTCAAAAAACTGGCGTGATGCTCAGACCTACTGCAGAAAGTACTACACGGATCTGGTAAGTGTAAGGAACCGAACTGAGAATGAGGCGATCTGGAATATGGCTAATATTTCCTCTGGCCTTTGGATTGGTCTGTTTAAAGACTCCTGGACGTGGTCAGATCAGAGTAATTCCTCATTCAGATACTGGAGCTCTAACAAACCCAGTGGAGGTCTGAACTGTGCTGCAGTGGACGTGTCTGGGCAACACTACTGGAGTGATGTGAACTGTACAAGAAAACTCCCATTCATCTGCCATGAGAGTGAGTTAATTTACTATAATACAATTTTGTGCTTTTTCTAATTGGTAATATTTAATGATACAGTATTGTTTTGTCATTAATTGTAAAATAAAAATCAGCTTATTTTATAAATACAATAGCACATGGATCTCTGAATAAAATGTGCAAGAAACATGACATTTTAGATCTTATATCTAGATTTACTTGCTGGTTTAACGTTCCTCTGCTAAAGATGCAGTTAAAAAATATCAATGAAAGTAACAATACAAAATGTTTTTGTATTTTGTATTTGTAAATGTATTTATAGAATGTTTTTTCCCCCAGACAAACTGATCCTGATCAAGCAGAAAGTGACCTGGCAGGAAGCTCTGAATTACTGCAGGGAGAATCATTCTGACCTGGTCTCAGTTCTCACTCAGGAGATGCAGCTCTGGGTGAAGGAAGTGGCTCAAAACGCCTCCACTGAACACGTGTGGCTCGGCCTGCGTTATGACTGCATCCAGCGTATCTGGTTCTGGGTTTTTGGATCAATGATCTGCTACCAGCACTGGGCACCGGGGAACGGGACATGGAATAAAGACTGCAGCCAAGAGAAGAGAAGTGGAGCAGTGCAGTCTGGAGGGCAGCAGCAGTGGATCGACCTGCCTGAGAGCACTCGGCTCAACTTCATCTGCTCTACCTATGACGGTTAGTCGCAGTGTTTTTGTCTTCTCATATGTTTTTCCTGCATTGCAATTACAATTATTATCTTTTCTTTATATGATTAATCATGACATTTTTAATTAAATACCCCTGAAGACTAAAAGCAAGCTGTATCCAGGATCAGCAGATCTACAATACAGTCTCATTTATACTCTTCTTTATATTACTGTCATAATTTGTCTTCTTTATCCAGATGTTTGACTATATTTTTAATATTGTTTTCATCAAGTATGTCTGTCTCCATATAGTATAATCTTTTCATATTCGTAGTGTAGACTACATACTGTATTTTATTCTTAATTTTTAAAATAAGCTATTTAATTTAAAGAAAAATCTGATTTTTTCCCCCCTCACAAGCTGCTATGTGGCCATTGAACACTAGAAGCTCTGAGGAGTTCAGAATTCAGACCTATAGCTCATGCCATGTAACTGAATGAAGACAAATATGAAGCTTATTTAACTAAATAGCAATTGAATATTTGTGTATTTGTCAATAAGAGCATCATTTCATGAGATTATCACATCAATGTTTGTGCATCTGTACTAGAAATGTCCAGTTAATTTAGCATAAAATGTTAATTTTTATCTGTATAAACCAAAAATAAAAATAAACATGAACACTTAACATGACGTGGTCTATCATCTGTTTCTACCGTTAAATAAAATAAACAATAAAATAAGGTACTTGTTTTAGTAAATGTACTTTGTGTTATTTTGGATAAACATGCATGGCAAGATGCAGGGTTAGCAATATAGTATCAAACCATAAACCCTTAGCTAGCTTCAACAGTAATAATACTTTAAATTTAAGTGCCTTCTATTGAAAAATTCACTTAAAAAAATATTAATCAATAAAAAAAATTTAAAAAACTGTCTGAGTAATTCCTCATTCAGATACTGGATCTCTAAAAAAACAAATGGAGGTTTGAACTCTACTTGCCTTTGTACAACTGAGATTCTTTAGTGAAGTACAAAGATTACCTGTCTGTTGTCCTGTCTTAGGTTTAGAACCCCATTCCACTGAGCCGAATTTGCTATCAACCTCTCCAAGCATTTCCCGATTTAATATCGGCTCTAAAGTCGTTGTGGTCGCTAACAGTTCGGTTAATTTTTCAAGTGTAGCGATCCCACATCGAGCTGTTAAAAATTTAAACAAATTCGTAAGGACATGAAAACAACTTTCCATTTTGACACAAGAAATATGAACAAAAAGGGTGTGTTATTGACATAATAATGTTACAACATGCGGCCATTAAGGAATTTTATAATGTTGTACTGAGCCCTAAATAACTGATAACGAAACCATACTATCAATACTACCAATAACTATTACAGAGGTGTTAACAATATAATAATGACCTCATATCATCATGTTTTTTGTATTCTGAGTATATTTTGACTTAAAGTTTTATTGTTTTTGTGGGGTATTATTGTAGATTGTATATTTTGGCTGCTTTGCAAAAGTTGCCACTCTTTTTGACTGAAATATAGCTGTTTAGATCGAGGCTTTCATCTGCCTTTTAATCAAAATGCTGCCTTTTGCATCTTTATTTCAGTCATAATATACTAAGATCACAAAGAGTGAAAACTTTTGCAAAGTGCATAAAAAAAAAAACATAGCATAAATATCGTATATACTCACAAAAAAAAAAAAAAAAAACGCTGCCTTTTAGAAACTGAAAGTGCATGCAGATGTGAACATGAATATTATTATCTGAGTAATAAACAAAATGAAGTGCCTTGGTGGGTTTATGTGACGAGTCATTTTCTCTGGACAAGATTCTTACATCGATATTTCAAATTTTATTTAGTTTTTTCATTCAAGCGATTTTCGTTCTGTTGGACACGAGCATGCACTAGCACATCTCCACGCCCCTTCCCCTTAAAAAAACAATCCGTCAATTACCAATAACGACTCCATAAATGCGCTTAACAATGAATAATCTGGGCATCCAAGTGGTGCAGTGGTAAAGTGCCATATCAGATCGTGAGATTGATTCCCAGGTGATGCTGTGACCTAATGATGGGGAGGAATTGGAAACGACTAAATTAGGTAGAAATTCAGGGAAAGAAAAAAAAAGAAAAAAAAAATATATATATATAACAAGGAATAATGACTTGATAACAGTGCTAATGAATCTATATCAAGGTATTAATGTCAGGAGGAGGCAGCCGCAATATTTTAACATGCTCCAATTTTCCTCCTGACAGTAATGACACTGATGAACACAAGAATTCATACAGAGCCCAAAAGAGGCTGTAAACAGCAGTTACCGTCCTCTATTGAGCTCATAATGAATTTGAATCGGTCTACATTCGAAGGCAAATTCGGCTCAGTGGAATTGGGGTACATTATATATAGTGGCGGCACGGTGGTGTAGTGGTTAGCACTGTCGCCTTGCACCGCCAGGGTCTGGGTTCGATCCCCAGCCAGGCTCGATTCCCGTCTCTGTGTGCATGGAGTTTGCATGTTCTCCCCGTGCTTGGTGGGTTTCCTCCGGGTACTCTGGTTTCCTCCCACAGTCCAGAGACATGTACGTTAGGCTAATTGACATTTCCAAATTGCCCGTAGTGTGTGAATGAGTGAGTCTATGTGTGTATGTCTGTGTGACCTGCGATGGATTGGCACCCTGTCCAGGGTGTACCCTGCCATGTGCCCCAAGTCTCCTGGGATAGGCTCCAGGCTCCCCGTGACCTGTGTGTTATTTGAGTGTGTCAAGACCTCGGAAAAGCCATCGCCACCCAGTTTTGTCCTACTTGTTAATTGTAATTGTTTGTGTATATGTGGGTGAGTGCATCTGTGTGAGTGTGAAAGTGTTAATATTTGTAATGTGTGTGTGATAAATGTGTGTGCATGCATGTGTGTGTGCACTGCACAGTGTGTGTGCGCATCGTGAAAAGTGTGTGTGTATGCATTTGAATGTTAACACTTATAATGCATGTGTATGTATGTGTGCATGTGTGTGAGATGTGTTTTTTATATGTGTGTGCATGAGTGTAAACATTTGTAAGACCACCGAAGAGTCCAAAAGAGTGGAAAAAAAATCCTTAGGAAAACAAGACGGTCCTATAGTGCTTGGGCCCTAAATATTTAAATAAATACACATGAAGCTCTGGTCCACCATCTGTATCCAAACCTTAGCAGATCTACAGTACAGTCTCATTTATACTCTTCTTCTCTACCAACATTACTGCTAAAATCTGTCTTGTTCATTTTTTTCTGATTTGATATTTTAAATATTAAATTCAATAAGTAACAATGTCTACATATAGAATAACCTTTTCATATTCCCAGTGTAGGCCATCTACTATATAGTACGCTTTTTATTCTGCAGTATTGAATTTAAATGAAACCATATTTCTCTTCATGATCTGTTGCTATTTCTGTGTAAACAATGAAGTTACATTAGTTGTGATAGTAACAAGATATGTTGTGTTCTGAGGGGTCATGATCATGATCTCTAGTGTCAAGCAAGCTATTTTTCATTAAGAAATAAGTAGAGTAGAATGTTGTGTATATAC
>QNUK01000678.1:7500-162500 GCA_013621035.1 Clarias magur
CTGATGATATAAAGCTAATGTTATATTTTTCCTCAGTTTGGCTAGCTTATACCAGCTAATGTGAAACTTTGTCTTTCAATGCCACTTACATAGTTTAGGTTAGCATGCTGACGTGCTGCTTTATGTAGCTTAGCACAAACAGATTAGTTCCCGGTGGCTAAGCTAATTCCTTAAGGAGTTTACAGATGTTTGTAAATGTTCTAATGTATTTCACCTCGTTTTGGACAGCTTTAGATTATGGTTGCTAATATACAGTACAGACCAAAAGTTTGGACACACCTTCTCATTCAAAGAGTTTGAATTTGTATTATGGCAAGAAAAAGCAGCTAAGTAAAGAAAAACGAGCGGCCATCATTACTTTAAGAAATGAAGGTCAGTCAGTCTGAAAAATTTGGAAAACTTTGAAAGTGTCCCCAAGTGCAGTCACAAAAACCATCAAGCGTTACACAGAAACTGGCTCACATGCGGACCGCTCCAGGTCTGTACTGTACGTATGTAGTGTGTGTGTGTGTGCGCGCGCGCATACAGTATATGCACAGAGCCTATATATATATATATATATATATATATATATATATATATATACTGTACATTTCAGGAAAATAAAAATATTGTGTAAATGTATATTATTATATCAATATGTAATTTATAGCAGTTTTCCCCCCTGAAATCCTTAATTTTTTGGGCTGACTTTGTATATGAAAGAGAGACAGAGAGAGAGAGGTCTTACTTGCATTACAAGAACTACAAAGCTGGTGGCATCTTGCTGGGTAGAGTGTTGAATAAAGCCTGGCTTCCCATTTTTGCTTATCCATTCTTCTTTACCATAATGATTGAGCCGCATTCATTTTGAAGTAGTCACTAAGTGGATTACCACATTACCTCACCAACAAGCCAGTTGTTGAGCTTCAGAGTGAGAAATTCAGTGTGATGCAACTGGAAAGTCATTTTCTTGGCTGATGACTTCAGAATTGCAACAACAAGCTCATTATCCTTAATTTTCCACAAATTTTAAACCTATTAAAACACAATATTTAGTACAAACATCAATGTATTAGCATATTTTACACGTGTACAGAATGTAATTCAACATAATTTATTACCTTCTCATTAATACTAGGACTTTTAGCTTCATAGACATCCGTAGATTTGTGTTCTTCAGAATCAATGTCCTTGTTGTGTCTTTTTTCTGCCCTTATTTTCGTTATTTGCACAAGAACTTCTTTTCATTCTTTACTTTCAATCGCATCCACTTCAATTGCACTATATATATATCTTATATTTGAGCCTTGGAACATTTGGAGGCGGAGTGAAGTACTTTGATTTTGAACCTTTGTTTCTTTGCCCATGTTTCCTCAGCTTGGTCAGCATCTTCATTGTTTCTACATTGCAATGGCTTCAATAAAAGCTTTGTAGGAAGCTGGTTATAAAAAATGTTTTCTATACCTTCCAGCCGAGGATGAATGCATCTTTCTCAGGAAGACCCCTGGTCTGAAGTGTGTTTTTCCCTGACGAATGGATGACTTGACAATGCCAAACCATGTTTCGACATGACAGTTTGTGCTACTAGTTACATGAATAGCCTTCCTTTGGTTAGGTTCCTCACTTTCCTGAACATATCTACTCAAGTCTCCATGGAGTACCCCAATATGCCTTTGTAGTTAAGCAGCTTTTACAATCCCAGGACAGTGATAGCCATTCTGCTTAAGTGTTTGCTCAGCCTTTTCACACAAAAAACTTAATGATTTAAGATAGACTGACTTAAACACTTTGGAAAAAGATAGGTGTGGATTGATTCTTTGTTGAATGCTAACTGTGAACACACTTAATCGAACACACTGTGCATTAATGGCCAACTAATGTCTGTCTCGACTTGTTTCACTCTCAAAGTTGAAAATTTGTAGACTTTCCAAATAATCTGCCTTAACCAAAACGTTAATGGTGGTACGGAGTGCTTGTTTTTAAGCATTTCAGCCACAGGTAGTGGCGAGAGTTGGAACCCCTGCCAGGAAGTGTGAGTGAATAATACAAGACCCTTTTATTTTGTCCAGGAATTTTAGACACAAGGCTACCACTTGCATCCAAGTGAAGTGTAAATGGTGTCTTTTGTCTCAGGTAGTGTAGCAACATTCCCAAACCTGTTTCCGTGTACATGTGCACATTAAATGGGTCCACTTGAAAACTCTGAATGTATCCAGAAAAATGGATTGAAGAAGTGTCACATTCTTTTATGATCTCTTTAGAAAGGTGGATTTCCATTAGGATGTCACTATTTAGTCGTTCACTTTTCTTTATCTCAGAAGAAATTGTTTTAAGAACATTTTTAGTTAAACATCTAGTGATGTTTCCAGACATAATCTCAGCAAGAGGAGTGCCACTCAGTTTTTTTAAGTGTTGCTCATAGCTTGAAAAACTGATCAATATGGCCTCTCCTTATGTTGCTTGCAGGTCTAAATCTTCTTTCACTTTTTAAATTGCAGATATTCCCAAAGCGGATAACTGTCATTTTGATGGGACCAAGAGTTGTAGGTTTCCTCTGCAATCTGAATAGATATTTGGCTCGGCAAGATCTAAACATGCAAACAGCTCAAATTTGCAGGTAATTACACATTTGTTTCTGGCTATGTTTTTTTTGTGTGTGTGTGTTGATATTTAAAGGAAAGTGGGCAACATGAGGTTTTTTTCCCCTGTAAATCACATGTCCATGGCTTCCTAAGCTTGCCTTGTCTTTTTAATGGCTTGATGTTTTTCCATTTATTTCTGTCAATTAGAATCAGAAATTTTCTTGGTAAAGCATTTTTGTTTTTTAACTTTCTTTTTTGATTTACCATGTCAACTGTTTGGTGGTGACCTATTTTCTCTACATTTTTTATCTCTTTTATGTGTTTCCCTCTTCCATTTTGTGTTTCAATTTCAGATGTGGGGGAACTTAATGTTTCAGTTTCAGATCATTCACCAAAATGTGCTTTTCTTATTTTGATGGCACTGAAACGTTGTGAAGAATTGTCCATCTGCAGTCTTCTTTGTAGAATTTTCTGTTTCACTTTCAGCATGCACGTCAACTGTATCTAATTGAGTAACTTTAAAATTAAATGCCTGTTCCCTGTTTTCTTTCTTTAGCAACTCATCTGCCTTGCTGTTATGCATTGCATTTCATTTAAATTCAAGTTTTCTTGATCCTCTGTGTAACCATAGGAGGAAAGTTGCTCTGTGATTTGAAACACTGCCTTTGTGCACTCAGAGTCGGCTGACTCTGGTGATTGAACTCATTCTACTTTCAGGCCTACATTCAGGCATTGGGTATTCTCAATTCTCTAGGGCCCAACTGAGCTATGACGGATAACTGCTTTCCCTTCCTGCATGACTGTCTTTTTGCTTGGACTTCAACTACACTTTCTCTTACTTGTTACGACCCAGTTTAGGGTTGGGACGTACAGTAAATGATTGTTTCGAGGTTCTATTTTAAACTGTATGTTGAATGTGGGACACAGTGGTGTAATGTAACAAAAACTAGAGAAATGCGTAAATTTACAATCAAGTGTGGTTTGTATTGCTTTACCCAAAAACAAATGCAAATGAAGACACATACACAACACCAGGCTTAGCTTCAGGGTGGACCCAGGCCAAAATAATAAACAAAAAAGGTATCTGTATTTTAGCAGCTAGCTTACCTATCAAACAAAAGACAAACAAAAATACAGATGCCTTCCCTATCCTCCTAAACCAAAAACAGTGAACAAAAAGCCCTTTCCCCAAAATAATGGACAGCCACACCCCTACTACCGGTGAGTGCACAAACGTACAGTAAATTCAAACAAACAGTATTTACAAAGAGCTAGCAAACAAACCAAAAGGACAAAGCAAGAATCAACGTCAAAATGGAAGTCAAAAACCAGAATACACAATCCAATCTCAATTTCACAAATCACAACAAAACTCTCCAAAACAACCAACACTTCGCCTACACGCCTCTCCGTTCCCGCGTCTCTCTCCGGTTTATGACTGGTTGATGACGTCACTCAGGGCGGAAGCGCATGTGTGGAAGGTCAGGCTACGAAGCATAGAAACACAGACACATAAAACACACGCACAGCGACCAACATGTTGCGGGTTGTAACATACTCTTCTACGATTTTCATTTTACACAACCCAGAGCCAGTGTCTGTTTCCCTTCGTATTTTCTACAAATATTTTATTTGAAAGTAATCCCAAAATTTTTGAGCACCATTTAGAAAAAAAAATTATATTCTTTTAGAAAGTGTCTAATGATAACTTCTTTACCACCACATTGAGTCCATAAATCATGTCTCATTTTTGCACCTTTCTTAAATTTTCCCATTGTGTTTTATCTGACTCTAAAGAAACATTGTAATTAAAATGTGTAGTTTCTTAACATTGGGAAATGTACTAAGCAAAATGTGGTTACAATCCTGGGGTTTGTGTATTACCATACCTTAAAACTGCATTCAGGGGAAACACCAAACCTTCAAGTAGAAGTAAACAACACCAAGTAGAAGATTTTGACCTGTTTTTCTCATACCCACTGGATGGATAATTCAACTTTAGAACTTTTCCTCGCTCAGTCTACAAACTGTGCCTCTTATTTTGATCAAGTTATTTGCAATAACTTCTCTGTCCTGCTCACATGTTTCTGTAGCCCAATTTGTGCTGAATACAGCGTTTATTATGCGAGTAGATATTTGTGTTTTGTTGTTTTTCTGGAGTATTATTATTGATTTTATCACATTGTGTGTCATTTTCTTTGATGTTTTATTTAGATTCAGACAGTTTATTTAATTAAACATTTATTTGACAAATTTGACAAGACCTTAAGTCTAAATTCCACCTGGTTTACTTTGTGAATGATGTATAACAAGATCATCAAAACCCTGAGCTGAATAGAACCTATTAGTAAACAGTCAAGCAACTTGGACAGATAATATTTGAAAAGCATTCTTTTTCATTATGATCTAATAAGTCAAAATCTTGCATCTGAAAAACCGCAGCTTTGGTTGTCCCGACAATTGTAGGAGCTTTATAAATGTGTGAGCAGGCCTCTCCAGGTCTTCCTAATGCAGTGAAGACAGTCTAAAGAGTAATGAATATCTACTAACATGGTACCTTGCTTTACTCGATATTGCTTGAGAAATGCCCCTTTTGATGAAGTGCCAAATGTGCAGAGCTTACACTGTCATTGCATAAATTGGCATCTAAAAGAGGAATAAATGTATAACTCCTGTCTGAGGCCAGCCCAATGGTGGCCTGGGCGGGACCGGAAGGCCGCAACTGCAAAACATGCCGCTGAGGAGCCTGTGAGAGCTGCTGTCTATGAGAGCTATCGCTCTGTTGAAACCATCGCTCACCAGATGAGTTCCTACATGCCAGCTAGGCACTGATTTTGGACTTGTCTGTGCACATCCTCACTACTTTCCTCCCTTTCTTTACACCCCCGCTCTTTAAAGCCCCTTTCTTTCCTCAATTTCCTAATTAATCCCTTTTTAATGTGAAAAAGATCAAAAGATCTTACACATGCAACATCACCAAGTGTTTAAGTAAACCCTATTTACATATTTGTTTCTGGCCACATTTCTTCCACAAATTTGACAGTTCAGCACTATCTTTCCAGACTTTTATATCATGTTGAAGGGTTCTTAATACAGTTCCAATAATTTTAAATGTCTAGTCTAGTCATAATTTGTCTAGAATTGTCAAGATCATATAATTACCTAAAATCTAGACTTTCTCAGACCAGACAGTGTATGATAAAGTAGATAATATTGTGATAATGCTGATAAAAGCTCTAACACCAACAGTATATTTAAAAATGTCCTTATTCATATGAATTATATTAGAAAATGAAGAAACTGTGTATTCTATGAATGTTCTGAGATCTACATAAATGTTTTAAAATAAAGGAAAATAAAAATAAAAAAATATATACATACATCAGCATTATGAAAACTTTTCCATCAGTACATACAAGTTTAAGACCCTTATGAGTCGGCGGAGCCGCCGGCGGGTCCACTTGCATTTTTTTCTGGTAACCATGAAAAGAATTTAAAATGTTCTGTCATTTCTGATCCTACACATAAGTGTATTACATCATTTGAATCTGTAAAGGGTCTACTTTTATTGATGAACACTCACAATGTCCACAAAACGTTGTGCTTTTGTAAAATAAAGAAAATAAACTGGGTGCGCTTTCAGCCGTCTCAGTCTCCGCGGAAAAAAAAATGAACACGTCGTTAAAATGAACTGAAACTCCGTGAATACTGCACACACAGACATGAGAAATATATCTATAGAAAGCTTAAAGGGTCGACTTTTAAATGATGCAAGTTACATTCTCAACAAACATTCTCAGTTTATGTAATCCGTGTGAAACCAAGGAGAGGCACAGAATTTCTCTCGCACTTCATTATCCGATAATGACCTGAGGCAGGACACGCCCACACGCTATTCACAGGGAAAACAATCTACAGGCGAGGCCCCAGACACTGGCTTGAAAAAGCACAGCCCGGCTTGAACACACACAGTTTCCACACAGATTCAGTGAGTTTTCTGCACGTTTGGAAGATGGCACGCTACACAGATGATTTTGGACAGTGAGGAAGAATTTACCTTTTCCTCAGGAGAAGATTACAACGAACGGGAGCATTTTGAAGAGAGAATAGATCCAGCAGAGGATTTTCAAACAAGCTGTTATGACAATGGGTAAGTTATTAAGTCTTCAATAACTCTTTTTCTGATAATATAAAGCTAATATTATATTTTTCCTCACTTCGGTTAGCTTATGTGAAACTTTGCCTTTCAATGGTTTAGGTCAGCATGTTAATCATGCTAACATGCTTTATGTAGCTTAGCACAAACATGTTAGTTCAGGTGGCTAAGCTAATGCCTTATGGAGTTTACAGATGTTTGTAAATGTTCCAATGTATTCAACCTTGATTTGGATAGCTTTAGATTATGGTTGCTAATATATATTTGGCTCAGTTTTGGTTATCTTATGACACTGCTGTCTGTAATGTTATTTAGCACATGCATGTTAGCTACAGCTGGCTAAAATAATGCCTTATGCAGTTAAGAGATGTTTATGAATATTTTCTGTGGTGTAAATCTTCACAATAGCTTTAGTTTAGCAGACATTTATAATATCTGCTCAGGTGTAAATGTTTAGAATGTGTTAAATGTGTATGTAAAACAGGCCTGGTGCATGGCATCATGCTAATGTCTCGAGTGTAAATGTTTGAGATGCACTACATGGTCTGTAGCCCATCAACAGATATTTGTCCAGCCTATTGCCCATCAACACATACAGAGGGGCACAAAAGTGTATACACACTGACAGTTATCTATGCTCTTTTTAAAACTTGATTGAATTATGTCAGCAGAGTAGTGTTATGTTTCCTCCAACGATATCAGTATGCATTTTTGGGGCCTCTCTGTATAATTTTGTTCATTTACTTGGAACAATACAGGCTAACAACTTTAAAAAAAAAATGTGTCTGCATCACCCTTGCCTTCACCAGCACCTCGGGCCACATAAGCGACGTTCAGTTTTGAAGGCAATCGAGAATCATACTGAGTAAGTGCACATTTTATTTATATATATAATGATGATGTACATTAGTTTCTTTCACCTGCCGTCTGCTAACTCCTATTCTCCCATGAGTCTCTTCAAACTGTTTTTTCAGAGAATGCTGTGTCAACTCTTTGCCACAACACCAATGTTTAGACTGCCAAGGAAACTAAGAAGGGATGCAAATATAAATTGACAGACGTCAACATCGCTGAGATGTAACACTACATTGGACTCCTATTTTACATAGCCATGGTGAAGTTGTCCTCTATCACAGACTACTAGAGACAGAGCAGTATTTCAACAGTACCTTTTCCAGCTACCGTCATGTCAAGGGACAGATACCGGACAATTTCTTGGAATGTGCACATGAGTCACCCACATGCAGACAAGGAGACTGACAGGAAGAGGGGCACATCCCAACATGAACGTCTGTTCAGAGTTAGACCTCTTATGGACACTATCCGTCATGCTTGCAAAGCTATACATCATTCCAGAAGAAATTTAGCTGTGGATGAGAGAATGGTGGCCTGCAAAGCACACACAGGAATGACGCAGTACATGAAAGCCAAGTCAACTAGGTGAGGCTTCAAGTTGTTTGTTCTTGCTGATTCTTCAAATGGATACACTATGGACTTTTCTGTGTACACAGGAAAGAACAACTTTTCCACAGGCCATGGACTATCATATAAAGTTTTAGGTTCAGGGTACCATGTGTACATGGACAATTTCTATTTTCTATTTTTATTTTAAGGGGATCCGTCAGGTGGATTTGAGATGGACCTCTTGTATTTGTGAAGTGGATGGACACTAGAAGTATCTGTTTGTTCTACCATCCATTCTGCTTATACAGGAGATACTGTGCAGAGGAGGGTGAAATTACAAGGTACATGGACTACAAAGACATTTCCATGTCCTGCACCTGTGACTGCGTACAACCAGCACATGGGGGCGTTGACCTGTCTGATCAGCTGTTACAGTACTACACCGCACAGCACAAAACAATGAAGTAGTACAGGAAGATTTTTTTACACTTCTTCGACATTGCTGCCACCAATGCTTTCATTGTGCATAAAGAACTATATGGTAACCTGTCCCATAAAGAGTTTATGGAACAACTCATCAAAGAGCTTTGTGGTGTCTCACAGGACGTAGCACCAAAACGGACAAGTACTGACCATGTACCAGTTCCAGTAGCTGTGCTGACCTCAGACGCCAGAGATGGCAAAGCAGTCCATGGCAAGCGGCAAAAAACACCTTGGAGATGCCAGGCATGTAACGTTCCCCTGTGTCTTCAGTTGAACAGGAACTGCTTTCAAGAGTGGCACAGGGATGTGTGACTGTAGACACCATTTTATCTTGCACTGTTTCTGTTTGCACCATTTTGCTTTGAATGTCTGTTTCAGTTGTTTTTAGTTTTTTTTTATTTTTTTTTATCTTGGAGCACTTTTCTCACCGAATGTATTTTTTCAGTTTATTTTGTTCTGTTGTCGTTGCAGTTTTACCCTGAATGTATGTTTTTGTAGGGTTTTTGTATCATTAACTGCTTTTGTTTGCATTATTTTACCCTGAATGTCTGTTTTTACGCATTTTATTTATCTCAAACTGTTCTAAATAAACTACAAACAAATATGTTTTTTGTCCTCAAATTATTTTCTTGTAGCACTTCCCTCTGTCCTATACATACCTGACTGAAAGGGGTATTTATGCAGCTCATTATTTTTGGTCTTTGTTTTCTCTGGTGTGAAGTAGAGCATTATTCATGATCATTCATGCCTCCTCGCATATGGCCTTTCTAAACAAAAAGTGTCTTACAAAATGTAAATGAATATATTGTTTTCTGTGAATGAGTGATCAAGATGATCATCACATCATTTTGAAGTAAAAACTCTAGACTACAAGATCCAGGTAACCACAAAAAATATAAAAATATAAACACGTGTGTTTTGTCAACTTATTTCAGTGATTTTGTTGTTGTTGTTGTTTCCAATAATCACGCATATTTTTTTTTTTTTCTCCAAAGTAAAAATTTGTACATGCATGCTGCTCACATATTACTGTAGCACAGTTTGTGCTAAAAACAGTGTAGTTAGCCTTTAGACATTTATATGTTCATAAGTAAATGAAAAATATACAAATGTCAAGACATGTCAAAACTTCTTCAGGGTCCCAAAACACCCTCAGACTCCTAAGGATTAATGTCCATAAATAAAGGACTATTTATGCTCTGCGATATATGCAAAGTTCGCGAGAAGGAGAAAAAGGGCCATCATTGCAGCCTGCGCATATGCTTCATTTATTGTCCTC
This sequence comes from Clarias magur, assembly GCA_013621035.1. Taxonomy (NCBI): domain Eukaryota; kingdom Metazoa; phylum Chordata; class Actinopteri; order Siluriformes; family Clariidae; genus Clarias; species Clarias magur. The sequence continues at coordinate 17,387 of QNUK01000678.1, forward strand.
AACCATTCAGAGGAATGTTTGGGTGCGAGGCGTGGCGGGGTCGCTCTCTGGTGGCCTGCAACAGGTTTGGGCTACCACACACTGGCGCATCTGTTTGGGATGAGCAGCGCCTCGGTGTGCCTGATTACAACATTAACCCTTAGGGGTCTGAGGCCTTTTTGAAGACTTTCAGTGATTCAGCGCTCCTCTTAAATTTGTGTCAATTTCAAATCTTTATCAATATAGTAGCTAATATATTTTCCCTTATTTATGTAGAGCACAAACCGGGCTTTCATAATGTTGCTGATGTAAATATGTCAGATTCATGTGCAACTTTTAAACTTATGTCAAATTGCACATGCAAAAAAATACAATTTCAAACTCTATCAGAAAAGCAGATAAAAAGGAGAATAAACAAACCTGGCAGATTGTTTTGAACACAGCAATGGGTTCATGAAAGTGTTGGGTGTGTGTCCATAGCAAAACAACTAAATTATAACACTCAGAAATACCTTTTATTTGGGGTAAAGTGACTGATGTGCCTAAGTTTTTTTCAGCAGAACCTCTGTTTCACTGAATAATCTATGACTTTTCATGCATATGTAAGAGCCATTCACACCTGGCTCAGGTAACATCAGGTTTCACCAGGACTCCTAATGTCTCAGCTGTTCACACCAACACACACTCAGATTCAGCTCACACAAACAGGGCTTCTTTTGAGATAAAAATAAAGCCGGTTTCTGAAACATTAATTGAAATACAATTCTTATGTACACAACAAAAACTACACAGCACAAATATATTGGTATAAAGCGCTGAAAATAAAGCTGAAATAAAGCGCCTCATATCAGCGCACATTTTGCGCGGCCCCACAAAGGCAGCGCGTTTCTAGCGAGTATCATAATGCCTTTTTGCTGTTTGTGTAAAGCGTTGAATGATTATTTGAAACTGAAGCGCTTCGTGTGGATTCATTTTATCATGGAGAGATTCTTACGTGCGTATAAGAATATTCATGTAAAAATATTTTTAAAAATTGTTTTTCTTCCTTCATTCAAGCCCTTCCTGTTCTATTGGACATGGGCATGCATCAGCACATCACTCCCCGAAACAACACAGCAATTAGCATTTACTTACATCTGAATGGAGTCGTTTGCATAAATCTTGCATGTGAATGGAGCGCGAGGTGCGGGGGCGGGGCTCCAACGCATGTGGTGACAAGTATCTGACATGCGTTTGTTTTTAATTTTTATCATTAATTCAACAACAAACATTTATTTGGCGATACTTTTTTGAAAAAAAGAAAACGTTTACAGTTTGTGCGCATATTTTTTGAATGAAATTATATTGTAGTAACCCAGAAAAAATATGCGCACAAACTGTAAACGTTTTCTTTTTTTCCAGTTACTACAATATAATTTCATTCACTAAAACACTTGCAAAGAAAAAAAAAAGTTTGGCCCCTAAGGGTTAAACCACGACGAAGTCGCAGTTTTAATGACATACAGAACGCAATGCCTCAGAAAATCCGATCTGTCTGTTTACACGACAATCAAACCGAGGCCTGAAACCGATCTCGAAATATCAGAATGCATGCGTTTTTTTTTTCCTGTTTACACGGACATAGAAAATATCCAATATGTGTCACATATGAGCAAAAAATCGGAATTGGGTCACATTTAACTGACAGTGAAAACGTAGCTTAAGAGAGACTGGAACAGATCACTACCTTGGAAAAGTTGTTTCTCATCAGATATATTAGTCTACTCTTGTAGTGGATGTCCAACAAATTTGTTCAAAGTCCTGGAGTTGCTTAGGATCTAAAGGAACAACAAAAATCTAAAACATTTTAGATTTGTCTAAATACCATTCAGCTACACCATTTCCAACTGTCTGAATGTTGAGAGGTTGGGTTGTTTGCTTGTGAGCTGGTGCTTACCCGATGGTGATGAAGACTCTGGAACCATGTCCTACAGTTGAGATTCTTGTTCTCCTCAAAATTTACAGAGGTGGCATGCTTCTGAAAAGATGCCAATTAAAGTAAAGTGTATATAATTCCCAAGATAACCTTTCCAAAAACAAAAATATTGGTCTTTATTTATAGAATATAATTAACTGGTGTCTCTAAAGTTCTAGAAACTACTGTTAAACACTGAACTCTCTATAGTTGTTAGGAACCTCCACTAGAGGTCACTGTTTCTGTCTGTGTAGTTCTTGTTGGTTGATGCAGTTTCCCAGAAGGCACCTCAGTCAGGTGATGAGTGCTCACCTGAACTGAGGTGGCTTGTTAAGGCTTCTATAAATAGCAGTTTGTTCTGGGAAACTGGGTCGAGCATTATTTGTTGGTTTGTTTTGTTGTTTGTATTACCGTCATGTGGGCATTCCTTTTTGATTGTTTCTTTGAGTTGATATTTTAGTTATATTGTTTTACCTTTGTTTTTCTTGAGGGCTCTATTGTTTGTTTTCTTGATGTTCCTTGTGTCTGTGGATTCATGGAGCTGTTCTGTTCATGTTTAGCTAGGCTGTGTCTCCTCTAGTGTACCGTGTAAGTACTGTTCTGTCTTCCCAGTGTCAGTCTTCTGGTTTAATCCTTTGTGTGTAGCTTCCCTATCTGTTTAGATCTTGTAACCCCATGAGTGCTTAGCCGCTAGCAGGGGTAGCTGCTAGTAGGCCTGGGTTGCTAGTAGGGTTAGCCTCCAGTAGGCTAGCCTCTAGTGGGATTGACTGCTAGTGGTTCTGGTCGCTAGTAGGTTAGCCGCTAGTTTGGAATAGCCTCATGGGTGCCCTGCCTCTTGTGTTCCGGTCCCCTAGTTCAGTACTAACCCGGTTAGCCACTAATCCAGTTAGATACTAACCCGGTTAGGTCAGCATCCAGTGTCCCCAGTATTCCATATAGCTACTAACCACACTAACCACTAACCCATCTGGTCTCTAGTCTGTGTTCCTGGTCCTTTCTCCAGTCCTGTCTAGTCCTCCAGTCCTGTCTAGTCCTCCAGTCCTGTCTAGTCCTCTTTCTGCCCTGCCTCTCCAGTCTCCTGTATCTCCAGTCCTCGCCCGATCTCTAGTTCCAGCCACGTCCTGTCCAGTCTCGTCTCTAGTTCCCCTATGTGTCTTTAGTTAGCTCCGGCTCCATGTTTCCTCATCCCTAGTTCTCTGTCGGTTCCCTGTGTCAGCTCCTAGTTCCCATGTCAGCTCCTGGTTCCCTGTGTTCAGTTCTTGTTCCTGTGTTTTTCCTGAGCCCTAGTTTTAGTTTGAGTTTGTTTCTTTGTTTGTTTGTCTGTTTAAGTTTGTTCAAATAAAGACTTTGTTAGTACACCCCTCTGCCTTCATGCCTACCCTTCATGCCCACGGCAACCACACCATCAGCCGGTCTAGCCACTACCACCAGCTAGACCCATGACAATAGTAGACTGGTTTCCAAAACTGATAATGTGAAACATTAAGTTAAATTTAAATAGTAAGTTAATGTTTCAAACCACTTGATTGTCAACTTACGACTTGCTTAATAATAATACTATAACCAACTGAATGATTTTGACCATTAAAAAAAAAATTCAACCTTTCCTCGATATGCTAATGCACATGCAAAACCACAGCATTTGAATTTCTTTTGTAATTTAAGAACAATTAATTTATGAATTTATGGATTTTTACAAAGAACAGATTATTTTATAGTCTGGTTGTGAAGAATAATGAATATTTGGCTAAACCTAAAATTTGGGATTGCATTACCGGTTACATCCTAACCCAATTCCCTGTTTACCTGACATACTTGCTATGAGTTTCAGAAGTTGGATAATTAGTTTTAATTGAGTCACCTGTATGCAATTGAAGTTCAACATTAAACCCATTGCAAAAAAGTCAGAACATACCTGTAGTCATGGTCACCTCTCTCATGCAAAGTATTTCACTTTGTTAAAATAATGATAGCAAAGAGATAGGAGGAGATAACAAGACAGAGGTACAAGAAGAGTTGTGTCAGGGTCACAAGCAGAAGATAGGAAGAGACAGAAACAGACACACTATACAATTTACACTCAAAGCATCAAAGGAGTACATGAGAAACCTTACAGGTATGAGGTGTGTGTATACACACACACACACACAATTTATTCTACAGACAGAATGCAGATCATTTTTTATTTACCCCCATATGTACAGTGCTGTGAAAAAGTTCCTGATTTTTTTTTTTGCATGTTTTTCATGCATGAATTATTCAGATCATCAAACAAATGATAATATTTCAAAATTTATAAAAAATACAAAGTTCAGTTTTTGAATGAGGATTGCATAAGTATGAACAATATGTTCAGTAACTTCATAAAAAAATCTTTGCAGCTTAAATTTTTAAGTTGGTTCAAATTATTTTTCATCTTTTAATTTACAGCTTTAAATCCATCTTCTCATATAGATTCCTATGTGGCCATCACTCAAACCAAGAGATTGCAAACCATACTGTAAACACAATAATAATAAAAAATATGTGAAGGTTAAGTGAAACCTTTGTCAGCATGAAATGCAAAAATTGGTGTTCTATTCCATTTCTACTCCAGTCTACAGTCATTCCAAATAAATAAATATACAGTGGAACCTCGGATTGCAGGTAACGCGGTTTGCGAGGGTTCCGCAAGAATAAAGTTTTACTTGGAAAATGAACAAGACTTGGTTTATGAGTACTGAGTATCATGCGCTTCTTGTTTTGACACCAAGCGTCGTGTGATCACAACTGAGCCAACGTTTTTTCTTTCTCTTGGCTGCAGAATTGTGGGTAATCGTCTCCCCTGCTGGGTCTTAGTGCACGTCTCTCACTGATATAATCAACATCAGTGCATGTGTGTACTGTTTACTATAAAACTGTGACCACACGTGTGTGTAAAACATTTTATTTTGTGTTTGTATGTTTGTGTGTACAGCACGCGTGTACTGTTTATTATAACACACGTGTGTGCGCGTGTGTAAAGCAAAAGAAAGTCTCATTAGAAAGGTTAAAGATCCATTTTCTTTCTCTGTGTTGTTGTGGAAATTAATTGAAGACTCAGGCTTTGATTTCAGAAGGTTACAACTTTATTGGTTGATCAATAAAGTCGGGAGGTCTGCAGAACACACCACAACTCCCGACGGCTTCTTGCTTAAATACTGATCCTAAACAAAGGCGGCCAGCTTTCCCGCGCTGACTTTACATTCAACATCTGGGTTTCATTAAATTTCCCAGTTCTAGGTGCCTCAGTGTATAGATCGGATTTCTTACACAGGCACATTCCAAGAGGCCTATATGCTCGGCTTCTCACGCAAGCCTCCCATTATTTCAAGCTGAGGTATCTTTTATTTCTTAAAATTAGGGTATGTCACATAAAATCAAATATAAAATTTCTTCTACATCTCCCCCCTCTGGTACTTATAAGTCCCACAACAAACGTTTTATCTAGAGTACAAATTCATGTGTTAGTCTTCCTTACACTAACTGGTGATTAAATTAAATCACTGGACTTCTACCAAGGACCAACCTATGTATTTGAACTCTAGTGGAGAATCGGCCAAACCTCTCCTTCCACAGTTGACTAGAAAGGAGTAAAAGACCCGACCTCCATGACCTTATACTTTTCATAACACAGTAACAATAACACGACATGAATATGTAATTAACACAGTGATTTTCTAGGTTTACACCAACTGGGTGAATCATACAATCTAAAATTAAACATGCATAGCACATTACAATTGTAAAAGTGGGTATAATTTTAAACAGCCTTGTTGTAATGTAAGAATCTTCAACCCAGATACTTTGCGTATCGTAGAGAGTCAGTTGGAGCCCACAAGAGAGGTTACTAGCACTTCATTATGGGCCCGTGTCTTCCCTCCTGTGCTATGGAAGATGCGCATCCGAAGACTTGTCCTTGTCTGTTGTTGCTAAGGAATGCTGTTACTTTTAGAAAGCCTTTGGTTAGATATACACAACATAAATTTCATTAGACATGGTAAAGTCACCCATCAGCTGCTCCAATTAAATTTCTATACCTGTAATAAAAGAGAACTTTGTTTAGTGGCATTACACATTGGCATAATTTGTTTACGGCTTGCTCCTTCCAGTGCACTTTTCCTGTTGAGGAAATTAGGATTAATTGTTGCCACTGCTGTTTTATCTGTGAAAGTAATATAGTTTTGATTAAACAGAAATACATTATACAACATAAATCATAGTCACATACAATATGTACAAAAGTTTGTCATGTCAGTTGTGTCAGGGGGAAACTGGTCAAAGTCAGTCAGTCGGTCGCGTCTATATCAGAAATGGGATGCTGCTCTCAAGCAGATTCTCATACTTAATTTGGGGCAGCGAAGAGTGTTCATTTGGTATTTGGTATCCAATTTGTGTCAATAGTTGGTTATTTCGCAATAAGGTTTTAATTTGTTCACTTTGCTACTATTGGATATTGGCCATTCTTTCTTCCTTCCGCTCTATCAGTCAGCGGTTTCTCTCCTTTCTCTGTACTTTCTGAAGGTTTTCATGTAACGGTTCAAGTGATACCACGTGGTTCAGTCTTCCACCTGAACTGCTGTTGGAATAGCTGCTAGGATTCCCTCCTGAATTTGTGTTACTTCCTTCTACCATTTGTAGATACATCTGGTCTTCTGGAACAACTGGGCATGGTGTGTCTTTCTCCACTTGGGCTCCGTGCTTTTCCCTGCACATAGATTACTTTATATATTGCAGTTAGTTTCCTCATTTGCAATTGAGGGGCTTATACAATACAAGACAGATATGGGTCGACCCGTAATGGATTCATGCGGGTTAGGTGTGTATTTCTGTTAATTTGCATGCGATAGTTCATTAGTGCAAGGGGTAAAGCATCAAACCAGTTAATTTTATTCTTTCTAATATCCCACTGCAGATGACAAACACACCCAAATCTTTACTTTGTTCTCCACTGGTGTAGTACCTTTTTTACAGCTTTCTAAATGAACGCTGATTTATTATCCGAACTGATCTCTGGAATTCCAAATCTAGGAATCATTTCGCTTGTAAGAACTTCATAACTGTTCCTGCTTCTTCATCTGCAGATGGCATTGCTTCTACCCATTTACTCAACCTGTCAATTATTACAACCATGTACCTTTTTCCTCGAGCATCTTTCACTATGTCCACACAGTTCACCACTAAGTACTTAAATGCCCGTCTGGTACTGGTATACTGGCAAATAGGTCTCGCTGTTCCTTTTTTTTTGACATTATGCTTAGCACATATATCTCACATGAAGCTAAGAACAACAACCATATCATGCAGATATGGAGACCAATACCCTTGGTTCTTAATTTTCACACCCCCAGCATACGCCTGGTGGAAAGTTAGCATAAGTGTCTCTTTGTCCCCTCTGGCGCTGATTAGTTCTCCACTCTTTCTGCCTTTGCGGGTAAACATTGACTGGTGCAGACATCTGGTGTGAGTTTGGGGGTAGTGCTGCTGGTGCGGTCATCGCTATGACTGCAGCCGACTGGATCATGGGTGAAGGATTGCCTGGGCCCCCCCCCCAGAAACTTGCTCTGCTGTAATTAGGGTCTCTTGGACCTTTTTCTTGTTTTTCTTAGTCAGTTCTTCAAGATGTAACTGAGCTAGTTTCTGTTGCAGCTCTTTCTCTTGAGCTTTCAACTTCTGCTCATTTTCCCATACTGTTCAGCAGCATGTGAGATGTGATCACAGAACTCTGTGTGATCTTGAGTTTAAACCGACCACATCTCCAACTGATCACCCTTTAATGCCTTTGGGCCCACGAGATCTTGAGTTGCCCAAGGTGCATATTTTCCCCAGGCCCCTTTAATTAAACTTAGGAACTTAGCTCCACTATTCCCAAGTCTCCCAGTGGTCCTTCCATGTTTTCAACTACCCATGTTGCATGACAACTCCTCCTCACCCCCATCCTCTCTACTGTACAATGGCCTATGTCCAGTCCTTAATGTTGTATCTATCTGACTTCTTGACCGCCCTGGTGTTTTTGTGCTCCTGTCTATCTTCTCTCCACTTACATGCACCCCCTCTTCTCCCTCTATCTTATTTTCCTTCCCATACAACTTTCTCCAGTTTCTGTAGATCTGCCCTTACTTCCTTATAACAATCTAACGGTGTGCTTTCCTCTCTCTCCATCCACCTATCCTGTCTCTTTCTAGACTTCACACACGGCTTCCTATAACCTTCAACTCAATCTACATGACCTTCCATCTGCATTTCTCCCGAAACTTCAACCATTCCCTTAAGCATTGGGAATTGACCTTCTGTCTGCACATATGGGGGAGGTGTAACTAACGCTTCCCCCCTGGTACTCTGTGCCTCACTTTCCTAACTTTCCTTACCTTTCTGCTTTTTCCTTCTTACAAACTCATCCCCTTCTTTCTTAAACAGAGCCAGGGCCTCTTTCTCCTGCTGTCTTTTCAACTCACTCTGGACACGCTTTTTGTCTCTAGCCACTGTCTTGTAATTTTTTACCAATGTTACCAGTTCACCACATAAAGCCAAATCAAATGTCCCCTCCTTTGGCCATTTTGTAATCATATCTTTAGTTCTCTTTTGCCATTTACTTGAGATCTTAGTTATGAGATCTCCACACAATGGATGCTTTAACACCAATAGCTCCACCGGAGAGGCTGCCATTATGCTTTATGGCCTCTTCCACCCAAAACCAAAATATTCCTGTATTACTTTATGCTTATACACTTATTTAATAACTAAATTTATTCATAACAACATACAATATTACATAATCACCGAAACATCCACCTTCATTAACAAGACTTAGCAATGATAGCCACTCTTTAATATACAATATTTCAATACTGTTCGATTAGTACTTGCCAAAAAGCACAGTATTTTTATACACAGTGAATATTATCTTGCAAGAACCGATTAATGCCACAGTTCAGACACATTCACCACTCCACACGATCTCTTTATTTCTAGGCTTATACGTTCATCCTGGTCCCTTATTTCCTGGAAATTAGGGCTCATTCACGCATACTTTGTCCCCGGTCCTAATCAGGGCTCATTCAAGCATACTTGTCCCTTTTATCTTATTTATGTATTTATTTATTCACTTTCTTAGAAGGGCTCATACACACACTTGTCCCTTTATTTCAACTTGATCTGCTAATTTATCTATTCCTATAAGGGCTCATTCACACACATGTCTCCGGTCTGGCGCAAGCCGAACCCCTGTCAGGTGGATTGCACACACAACTCTCTCCCTTCACTGCCATAAAAAGTCATAAAAATCGACATACTGTATGTTCCACATAAAAAGATATTCATAAAGCTGCTACACTCATACGATACGGGTTGATCAGCAGCATCCAAAACAATTGACATACACCTGTACGTTCCTCATAAAAAGATATCCATAAAAAAAAGCCACAAGCTCATACTATACGGTTTAGGTGGCTACACAATTCTTTTGACATACCTAAGTACGTTCCTCATAAAAGGGATATATTTATATTACCTGCTGCGGATCCTCACACAAGCAGTATTACTAATTAGGCGCAATTCCTTATTAACCTACTCCACTGCCATCCGTCTAGGCCCTCTTGACAATGAGTACAAATTAATATAGCGTCTATCTACCGGTATGCATTGCTGTCTATCAAAGCCCTCTTAGCAACACAGACAGACCTTCAAATGCGCTACCTCATACCCGTCTGTTATTACTGCCATCTATCAAAGCCCTCTTGACAGCAAAACAGACCAATGCAATGCTTATTTTATCAGTTACTATTCAAATACTACCATTCAACGGTTAGCAAGCCTCCCATTATTTCAAGCTGAGGTATCTTTTATTTCTTAAAAGTAGGGTATGTCACATAAAATCAAATATAAAATTTCTTCTACAGTGTCAGCCTGCAGTGCGAGCGCGTCATTTGACACCGTGCACTTACACACACACAAACACACACACAAGTGCACACAAGTTTTTACTTTATATTTTATATTAAATACTTTTAGGTTTTTGGGCTGTGGAATGAATAATTTGAGTTAGCATTATTTTTTATGGTAAAATACGATTTGGTTTACGAGTGTTTTGATATACGAGCTGGCACATATCACCAGCACTGTGGTGTAGTGGTTAGCACTGTCACCCTGCACCTCCAGGGTCCAGGTTCCATTCCCATCTCTGTGTGCATGGAGATGGCATTTACTCCCTGTGCTTGATGGGTTTCCTCCGGGTACTCCAGTTTTCTCCTGCGGTCCAAAGACCTGTATATTAGGTTAATTGGAGTTCTCAAAAAGTGTGTGAATATGTGTGAATGTGTGTGCCCTGCGATGGATTGTCACCCTGTCCAGGGTGTACCCCACCTCCTGCCCTAAGTCTCCTGGGATAGGCTCCAGGCCACCCATGTCCCTGAATACAGGATAAAGAGATATAGACGATGAAAACGCTTGTGGAATTTGTCAGACTGATCACTGAGAAGGAGTCAACAAAGATTATTCAATAAATTTATTTTTACAATAAGTTGTCTCCTCCTTTCTACTCTTTCCCATGCCATTTTGTTTGTAGAAGAGTTAATGGATTAGTTTCGTACAACATACAAAATGTTTTTGCTTACATGATCTGGTTAGTACATCCAGTATGACTGTATATAGAGCAATGATGACAGACTGATCACACACTCACCAAGCAGGCCTTCAGAAAGTCTCGAGAGTTTTCCCTCATAAACAATTTAGACATTTGAGAGCTGTAGCCTTTCTTTGAGCAAGCACATCAGAAGACTGAAAGACCCAGGTTTTATGCATTGACAGGTTTTATGCATTGACATTAAAGTTTTGTAACTTTGCAGACTGATTACATGCACAAATACCTACAGTTCAAATTCAAATTTTATTTGTCACACTACATATCGTACTGTGTATGACTGTATGTGACAAATAAAATTTGAATTTGAATTTGAACTGTCCATTAACCAGAGATATATGACCAAATGCTAAATAATTACTTGATTATCAAGTTGGTTTAGAAGAGTGTTCATTTTATCTCCATCCACTGCACCACTTGGTACCTATTGATCATCTGTGATGCGTATTCATCCAAAGAAAAGGTTTAGTTTGATTTGTGTAATCCTGTAAAACTTATCACAGACATTCAAACTACTACCCATTCTATTTGGCTGGCACTACCTTTTTTGCAGTGGCTGTTAAAATAGGATTTGTTTTAAGCACTTCTAAATATCAATATCAATATGATATCAATTCAGCAAGCTCCTCTGCCAATGTCTCATTAATGTGGCTTTCATAATTTCCTAAAATATTCCTGATCGACTGTTTTTGCTATAAACCTAAACAACGAAACAATGTTACACATCCAACTTAATATCTCCTGAGTTGCACTTTTTGAAACATGCAAAATAGTCTGCAAATGAGTGATCAAGGCTGCAACTTTGTGCTCTTGATCTGTATACTCCCAGGCTCTGAATACAAGTTTACATGTTCAGAAGGAATCGCAGGAACAGCGGCATCCAGAACATTTTACTGCGGATTCTGCATGGGATCTCCTGACTCTTCTGACCCTGTGTCATCATTGCTTTCCAAGTGAAGTTGGAAATGTAACATAAGAGCTAAAATCTTTTAAAACCTGCAGATTTATGCTTAAAAGATATGGTGCTAGTAAAAGTTCTACAGATGCTGGTTGTCAGCTCACAATCTTTAAAAGGACATTTGACTGTGTCATAACTCCTGAAATGATTTCTGGAGCCTTTAGAGGATTGTGAAATTAAGCCTATTCAAGAATTTGGGCGTGATTCTGCAGGAGTGGACTGCAGCTGGAGTCAGTGCTTTAAGAGCCTCCATGCACGGACATATTCAAGACATGGACCACAACTGTCATATTCCTTGTGTCAATGGTCATCTTTGTCAAGTCCAAGGTCAGCACAGCCCTCTTCATTCATCCACCTGCATGCTGATTTCATTGTCCAGCAGGATTTGGCACCTGCCCACGCTGCCAAATAAAGTATAAAGAATAAAAACATGATTAAATGACCATGGTATCCCTGTGCTTGATTAGCCAGCAAACACGCCCGACCTAAACCCCATAAGGAATCCATGGGGTATTGTGAAGAGAAAGAAGCAAGACACCAGACCCAACAATGCAGAAGAGCTTGAAGGCTTCCATAATACCTCAGCAGTGCCACAGACTGATCGCCTCCTTGGCACACTACATTGCTCCAGTAATTCATGCAAAGGCCAAGTATTGATTGCTGTACATGTGCAAACTTTTCAGTAGTCCAACATTGCTGTGTTAAAAATATATATATTTTTTTCAATTATTTCAATTTGTTCACCTAACTTAAGAATTATTCTAATTTTCAGAGATACTGAATTTTGGGTTTTCATTGGCTGTAACCAATAATCTTCAAAATGTAAAATAAATAAATAAATCAATAAATAAATATTTGATATATATCAGTCTATGCATAATGAATCTGTATAATATATTGAGTTTGACTTTTTGAATTCCAGTCTGTGTGTAACAGACAGAAACCTGTTACAGAGATAAAATCTGTTTCTATGGCAGTATGCAAAGAATTGCGTGGACTTACAAACCAATGAATAGCATACACAATATGAATAGCCACATGAATAGCACATGCCCTGCACTCCATTTGGCTAAATGTAAATGTTGGAATAGCATTACCTCTTAGCCCTATCTCCTATTTACCTGACATACTTAAAGTAGCTCAGAAGTTGCATAATTAGTCTCTATGAAGTCTATAACATCCTAGAAGGCCCCTAGGTCTATTACAGAACAATCCTGTAGTCATGGTCACCTCTTTCATTCAAAGTAGTTTTCCTGTTCATTAGAATAATGATAGCAAAGAGATAAGAAGGGATACTGGAGGACAGAGGTACAATAAGTGGTGTGTCAGGATTATGAGCAGAAAATAGGACTAGACACAGAAACAGGTGCACAATCTGCACTTATGGCATCAAAGGAGAACATGAGAAACATTACAGGTATGAGGTATATTTACTTATTGAGATTTATTGTTAATTCCATGGCATTAGGAACACATCATGATGTTGGAAATGTCATTAAGAATCTTCATTGTTCCTGACAGATATGGTTCAACTCATTTCAGTCAACTTGCTCCTTTCAGGTCAGTGTGAACTAACTAATAACTAACTCAAACTCACTTTCACTTTGCAAAAGGCAGTGTTTATTGTTTAGTGTATATTTAAAGCGCATATGCAGAATAAAACAATATAGTTTTCCGCTAACTTATCATACATTTTGTATTCTTTGTTGTACTTCGTCTTTTTGAACACACACACGGGTGTGTTAATAATAATAATAATAATAATAATAATAATGATGTCATGCACACTCGTAACACGACCGGCACTAGGACCCGGAAGTAGTACGGTCGGGTTTCCAGGAAGCATAAAAGGAGACAAAATGGCGCTTCACATTGCTCAGTCATTGAGTTCACCCATGCCTTTGCTGACGCTACGCTGACTATTCTGTGAGTACTCACCGATTCGGGTTGCTTCTTTGATTGAGTGTGTGTTGCTAGAACGCGGGCTTATTTGTGTAGATCCTAGCTCTTCGTGTAAGAGAGTTCTTAGACTAATCGCGTGGTTATCCTGCCTACTCGCGTTGCTTCCACATTTGGGTTTACCATCCAGCTAACTGCTAAGGCTTTTCATTTTATCCTTCGGTTGCACGTGACGGATAATAATAATAATAATAATAATAATAATAATAATAAAAGAATCACAGCACTACTACTACTACTACTACTAATAATAATAATAATAATAATGATAATAATGGAGAAAGCGCAGTCAAAGAAGAATCATCATGGAAAAAGAGAAGAAAATGAAGAATAAATACATATCAGTATTTATAGTTTGAGCATGACGCGTTTTTGAGCTATGCTCCACCTTCAACTCTCCCTCAGAGCCAGATTATGTGACCCTGCCGCCGAAGAGGAAAAGGCAGCTAGGTGGATCACATCACGGCCTTGTTCCCAGCTGGGGAAAGCCGTCCAGCTACTGGATATCAGAGAGGACTCCCGTCTGAGGCCGCGCCCACAGAGAGAGCTGGGAGGGGCCGGTCCAGCAATCCAGCGAGAGGAGAGTCAGCACGAGCAGACAGACGCAGGAGCTGCTGTCCAGGAGAGCCGACATTGTCACTCTGCCCACTGTCCACCGCTCACCAGCCTGTGCCCGCATGCTAGCGGGGAACTACCAACCTGACCTGCACGTGCACCTTTATTCCTTTCCTGTTCTTTCCATCCTCCCTCCTTTAACCCTTTCCTTTCCCATTTTTCCTAAATAAATTACCCTTTTTCCCGTAAGACCTCTACTCGTGCCTGTGCAACATAGGGTCGAACCCATTACAATGATGGAGAAAGCAGCAGAACACCTTTAAATGACTCAGCATGCAACATGCACTTATGTGTAACTTTTTTTTTTACCTGAATTTACATTCTTATTATTTTAATTAATTTTACATTTTATTTTATATTTATTTTTATATTTTCTCTATACTTTCTTAATTTAAAGTAAAATTTTAATTTGCACATATTCTAATTACACATAAATGTTAAATGTAAAAATAGAGAAAATTGCCTTTGAAGATATTGTTCAGTTAAACTGGAAGAACAGAGTGATTGTATTGACAAAACAATAAGTAAATAAACATTTTATTAAAAATATTGGTAATTTCAATGTTGATGGATGTATGTAAAACATGACCGTATAATGAATCTGTTTCTCATTTTTCTGACAGTACTATGCTGTACACGTGCATATATTCCTCATCGTTATCACTTTGTAAATGAGAATAAAACCTGGATTGAAGCTCAGACTTACTGCAGAGAGAAATACACTGATCTAGCCACCGTTAACAACATGGAGAAAATGAACATGCTAAGTGACACCCTGAACAAAGAAACTGTCATTCAAGCTTGGATTGGTTTAAATAAGCAACAACCTTCAACATGGCGGTGGTCATTTGCAAGTGAAACGCTCTACAAAGATGGTGACACTTACAGAAACTGGGAGAGGAACCAACCAGACACCTGGCATGGAAATGAGTTCTGTGTTCACATGCAAGGCAGTGGCTCCTGGAATGATATTGAGTGTAACACCTCATTGCCTTTTGTATGTTTCAATGGTGAGATCTTTTGAATACATATTTAAAATTAAGGAGATTCTATTTAAACAACAATGAAGTGTTTTGCAAAAGTATACCACCTATGTAGACCACTTAAAGATCAGAGCATTTTAGGCATTATTTATTTATTTATTTTATAAATATGCATAGGGCTCAGGATTGTGCGATATAGAGTGAAATTCTTTTTCGGGGGGACATAATATTCAATATCATGTACTGAAATTTAAGTTCATTTTAACCAACCAACTACTCAAACATCACTGAGCAAAAAAAAAAAAAAAAAAAAAAGGTCACATAGAAATAACACAGATACACTTGATTACATTTTTTTATGGTTGTTTTCAGTTGTTTTTATGACCAAAATACAATAATAATGTGCTTAACCCCCAGTGCTCAGATATAATCAGGGGTCGATGCTGGTAAACCCAACCCTTTTAATAACTTCCCACAACAACGGATATATATCCATCGCTGGCACATATATACAGAACCATACATACATGTATACATACAGTGGAACCTTGCATTACGAACATAATTCATTCCGGAAGCAGGCTCATATTTCAAAACACTCGTAAATCAAATCAAATTTTCCCAAACGAAATAACAGAAACACAAATTATTCTTTCCAAAGCCCCAAAAAATAAATGCATATAAATAATTAATACAAAATATAAAGTAAAAATAAAACAAAGTAACCTGCACTTTACCTTTAAAAAAAACAATAAAAATAAATCCCACTTATTAAAAATAAGTGTTTCTGTTTGTGCAGTCAGGCACCCCTCCTCTCTCCCTCTGCTCGTCTTACACAGTTACTCTTCCTCCCCTTTTATCTGAATTTCACACACACGCGCACACACGAAGGAAACACTATTTTATCAGAAAAAATAAACCAGAAATCTCTCTAACGACACTCGATTGAGCGACACACTGACTGAATCACTAGTGTAAAGTAAAAATAAAACAAATAAACCTGCTTTTTACCTTTGAAAAGATTCGCGACCGAGCAGTGTTTCTGTGTAGAGCAGAAAGAGTGTGTGTGAGAAGGCGAAAGGAGGAGGGGTCTGTGTGTCTGTGTGAAGGGGCACAGTGTCCAATGACGCGTGCGCACACAGACACAAAGTGAAGGCTGATACAGAGAGAGAAAATGGATCTTTAACCTCTCTAATGGTACACTTGCTTTTGTTTTACATGCGTATGCTACAATAAACAGTACAAGCGCTGTAAAACAAGCGCTGTACACACACGCATACAGACACAAAATAAAATATGTTTATGCACACACACATGGTCACAGTGTTATAGTAAACAGTACACGCGTGCACGGATGTTGATTATATCAGTAAGCGATGCGTACTAAGACCAAGCAGGAGAGACAATTACCCACAATTCCGGAGAGCAAGAGAGAGAAAAAACGTTGGCTCAGTTGTGATCACGTGACGCTCGGCATCAAAACAAGAAGTGCATGTGTGATACATGATAAACCAAGACTTGTTCGTTTTCAAAATTTATTAAAGATCTTTGCAGAACAGTGTCTTGCAGAACACTCGCAATCCGAGGTTCCACTATACATAAACATTTTGAGAGTTTTACATTTTTATGACATTTTTCCCATATTCCAGTAGTGGTAAAATTTACACTTTATAAAATTAATAATAACTTTTGTCCTACCTGATATATCCAAAAACACAAATGCAGTTTGAAGTCTGAAGCCTCCCCGTTAACACACACTGGCAGTGCTTTTGTCTGTGCTATGTTGCTGGCACGTACTGTACATGTCCCACTTGAGTTTTAAGGGTTAAAACTCATTGAGTTTGTCTAGACAGTTTGTCTTTTTTTTAAATGAAACTTCTGGGTTGTTCTAGGCTGTATATTCTTGTTGCAAACCAATATGTTTTCAACGTCACTATTTATTAGCAAAAAATAAATAAATAAAAATGCTAAATGCTGCTGGAATGAGTGTTCACTCCTTTTAAACTAGTACAATGGGTAGACCAACCTCAGCTGCCAATAAACATCTTTATGTCTGTATTTTGGAATTTTGGTATTTGTTTATGTATGTACTTTAAGAGCAGAACTCTAATTTGTCTTTCAAAAGAGATTGGTTACATATTGATTAATGAGAAGAAGACCTGGCGTGATGCTCAGACCTACTGCAGAAAGAACTACATCGACCTGAGCAGCGTGAGGAATCAAACTGAGAATGATATAATCGCGAATATGATTCAATATCACTCTTGGATTGGTCTGTTTAATGACTCCTGGACGTGGTCAGATCAGAGTAATTCCATTTTCAGATACTGGGGCTCTAACAAACCCAGTGGAGGTTTGAACTGTGCTGCAGTGAATCTGTCTGATCAACTCTACTGGAGTGATGTGAACTGTACAGAAATCCTCCCGTTCATCTGCCATGAGAGTGAGTTAAATGACTGTAATAATATGAAGTGCTTTTTCCAGTTTGTAATAATTAATAACGCTATATTGTATTGTTGTAAACTGTAGACACTTCAGTTTGTTTCATAAATACAATAGCACATAATTCTCTGGATAAAACATGCAACAAACATTTTTTTTTTACTTGTATCTAGATTTGCTTGCTGGTTTAAGGTTCATCTGCTTGATTGTTTGCTTTTTCAGAGAGACTGATCCTGATCAAGCAGAATCTAACCTGGCGGGAAGCTCTGAATTACTGCAGGAAGAATCATTATGACCTGGTCTCAGTGCGCACTCAGGAGATGCAGCTCTGGGTGAAGGAAGTGGCTCAAGATGCCACTACTGAACACGTGTGGCTCGGCCTGCGTTATGACTGCAACCAGCGTATCTGGTTCTGGGTTTTTGGATCAATGATCTGCTACCAGGACTGGGCCCAGAGTAACAACAAATCGAATGAAGACTGCAGTCAAGAGAAAAGAAGTGGAGCAGTGCAGTCTGGAGGAGAGCAGCAGTGGATCGACCTGCCTGAGAGCACTCGACTCAACTTCATCTGCTCTACCTATGACGGTTAGTCACAGTGTTTTTGTATGCATGTTATCTCATATACCCCTTCTATATTGTGATTTAAAATTGTTGTCTTTTCCTTGTATGATTAATACAGACATGTTTTAAAATAAATACACATGAAGACTGAAGACAAGCTCTAGTCCATTATCTGAATCCAACATCAGCAGATCTACAGTACAGTCTCATTTATACTCTTCTATACATTGGTGTTATAACTTGTCTTTATTTCTATATTTAATCATATTTTTAATATTGTATTCAGCAAGTACCACTTTTTCCATATAGCATAATCTTTTCACATTCCAAGAGCAGACTACCTACTGTATACTATACATTACTGTATAACACACAGTATTTCACTGTATAACACACAGTATTGTCACAAAAAAAAAAAAATTCCCTTTCATCTTGCTTTGTGATTATTGAACACTAGAGGTTCAGAGGTGTTCTGACTCATAGCTCGTGTCATGTAATGAATGGAGAGACAAATTACACTTGATTAACTAAATCAAGCTTATTCTTAGTATACTTTTATGAGATTAGCGCATCGACACCTGTGCATCTGTATTAGAAACATCCAGTTCATTTAGCATAAAAAATTTGCCTTTTTATCTGTATGAACCAAAATTGAAATAAAGACTTGACATGCTGTACTAGTAAGTATTTGTTTTAGTGAAGGTCTGTATGAACCTTGGGTTAATTTGCATAAACATGCATAGTGAAATGCAGGGTTAGTGATATAGCATCAAACCAATAACCCCAAGCTAGCTTCAGATCGTAATGATAATTTCAATTTAAGTGTCTTCTGTGACCCAATCCTTAAAATAAATAAATAAATAAACTACTCATGATTTTTTTTTTAACTGAGTTATATTGTGTACAGTAGTACAAAGGCGCTCTCTCTCTCTCTCTCTCTCTCTCTCTCTCTCTTTGTTGACCTGTCTCATGTTTACTCAGGAGCAATGGTCGGCAAAGCACACAGATTCTGTCTTTGAGTAAAAGCAGAGATAAAATATTGCTGAGGCAGAATTAGAAATCCTCCATTTACATCTCTACCTGATTAAAGTACTAAAATGCTTAGCCTCAAAATTACTTAAGTATCAAAGAACACATTGTCCCCAACTTACAAGCGAGTTTCATTCTGGGAGGACATTCGCAAGTCTGACTTGTTCTTAAGTTCGTCAAAGTGAGTCTTATACACCTTTGGCACGAATATACAATGTAAAGCATATCAATCCACCTTACGAAATCGCTGTCTCCTTTCCCAACACTGACATCATGTGGCCAAAAACCATAACCTAAAGGAAATGATCTCACATGAAATGTAAGTGTTGTCTCTGTGGCTTTAAATCGCTAGGGGAATCCAGAACGACATTTTGTTTCAGAGCTGTTTCCCAGTGTATTGGACTGTGAACTCTGTTTTGTTTAGGATTTTCCAAAATTATGATTATTCACCATCAGGACAGCTTTACAGGACAGACATTTTCTATCATTGTGTCCCAGTGACTGATTCATTGAAACCAGGCAAACTCCTGCACCCCCACTTTATCCTGCACCCCCCCACACACACACAAACAATATACCAAACTTTAGACATTCTATACATTCACTTACACACTGAAAATATTGTATGATATTGTAGATTCTGTATCAGTGTCTAATTTTGTACAATACACATGAGCTACTTCAATGATTGAATCTGAAGTAGAACTGCAGTCCATTCGTATCTACGGAAATTCATAAGTCGAGGAGTACATGTACTGTGCTTGTATTATCTTACAAGCCTTTAAATTATCATTAATGTCTCTCTCTTGGTCTCTTTTGCTTTCTCTGTTTCCTGATTTTAAATATGCTGATTTTAAATATACAGTCTCTAACTGTCTCCACTTCTGATTTCAAAGATCTGCTACATGATTAAGCTTTACTACGGTGGCCCAGAAGGGCAAATCATCTTTCACATAAATGTGTATGTTTTTTACCCCTTGAAAATGTGTGCTTTTCCCTTGTAAGTATATGATTTTTCCCGTTTGTGCGCAACTACTTTTTCCCATGTGAGAAATCTCTTTCTCACGTATTTTGCAATCTAAAAGCTAAAGTTAATGTGCAAAGACCTATTGGACTCAATTCAATAAAGTTTTATTTGTATAGCACTTTTAACAGTTGTCATTGTCGCAAAGCAACTTTAAACAATCAAAAGAATTATTTAGGTTTGTATGGAATTTGAATGTGTATGAATCAAAATGGTCAGATAGCAAGCCGAGGGCGACAGTGGCAAGGAAAAACTCCGTGAGATGGCAATAAGAAGAAACCTTGAGAGAAACTGGACTCAACAGGGAACCCATCCTCATTTGAGTGAAACAGAAAGCAGGAATTGATCTCCATTCATACTGTGTGTTAGGTGGCCGGCAGTTCAGTATAGCAGTTGTTAACAGATGTTAATTGATGTTAATATGGAGTCCAGGTAGTTATTGGAGGCTCAGATAGACTTGAAATTCTAGTCCTGAATCGAGCAACTGTAGCCAAGTCCTTAAAAACCTGTCATCATCAGTCGAGGCCAGAACTGTCTTCATAGTAGAGTGAACCCGTTCCCAGACACCGGACGCATCCCAAACAGACACACGGGGCTCCATTTGATGAGATCTCCAACCAGAAGCGGGGCACCAGGATGAGTCAGGCAGGTCCAGAGGGCAAAGGGAGTCTGGATCAATGGCAGTTCAGGAACGACATGTGTAGCTCAACAGAAAAAGGGGAAGGTAGGTATGGTCATAGTCACATATCGTACAAATGTAGCCACTCAAAACTACCAGGGTCGGGCAACCGTTGTGTAAATGGCGTATGGCTGCACTGTAAACCCTAATGCTCAAAGTAATTAAACACATTGAGTATTGTTAACTTAAATTATTGCAATTATGTCAAATTAATAGACCTTTTTGAGTATTCAGAACATTTTGATATTTATGAGTTTGTAGAAATGACAATTTACAAGTTAGCTGAACAAATTTGATATTTTAAGTAATCGTAAGTAACAGTAACTGTCACATTAAAGTTCCACCAACTTAAAATCTATAGAGCACTGGTGGCTCAGTGGTAGGTTTTTTGCCTGCCATGCGAAAGACCCGGGTTCGATTCCCGACAACTGGATGAAGTGTCTGTCCCAAGCCCAGATAAAATGGGAGGGTTGTGTCAGGAAGGGAATCTGCTGTAAAACCTGTGCCAAACTTGTGTGCGGACCGGATTGTCCGCCGTGGTGACGGCAGCGACAATTTATTTGATTTGCAACAAGTTCAACAAACTCAAAAATTAATAGTTCTGTTTATTTAAAATTGGGGTTGAGCTTCTTGCAAGGTTGATGCAGACGTACAGTATGTCTCAAGTCGAGAGCCATACCTTGTCTCCCGGTTGGAATGGTGGAGCGATGGATCGACATCTGTCAGCATTGGTCATGTACCTGCATATTGCAGATGATGGTGAGCTTCCCAGATTCTTTCACTCTCTTTGAACCAACTGTCGACCGCCGGGAGATTAGATGGTTCCCCATTCCAGGGGAATAATGGGGGTTGATAACCTAGAATACATTGGAAAGGGGTCAGACCGATGGTCAGTTGTCGGAGGGAATTTTGGGCATATTCGGCCCAGCCAAGGAACTGGTTCCAGGAGTTTTGGTGGCCATGGCAGAAGGTCCTAAGGAAACAACCGATTTCCTGGATTTTTCGCTGTCTGTCCATTCATCTGAGGATGATATTTAGATGACAGACTCACGGTCACACCTAGGAGTCAGAGGGAGGAAATGACATACCCATGATATGAATTGGGGACATCGGTCTGAAACAATATCCTTGGGGATGCTGAAGTAGCAGAAGACTTTATTGAAAATGAGTTCAGCTGGAAGGGAGGCCTTTGAGAGAAATCAGTCGAGAACCCTTTGAAAATCTGTCCACAGTGACGAGTATGCAGGTATGACCATCAGAGTTGGGTAGGTCTGTGAAGTCTACTCCTAAGTGTGACCATGGGCGGTGCGGAATGGGCAGAGGTATGAGTTTCCCAGCGGGTAAATGTCGAGGATTTTTTGACATTGCACACTCAGCACATCTCATGACATACCTCCTCATATCCCTCTCCATATTGGGCGACCAGAAGTGATCTAGTAGGAGTGAGAGAGAATGGTTGCTCCCGGGGTGCCCTGTGCCTAATGATGAGTGGACAGAGTGAATGAGTGCATTGCGTTCCAGTTCCTGGATGAACCGGCGATTTGGTGGACATTTTGGGGGGGATTGGCTGGAGCAGGTTCTGACACTGATCAAGGGTGTTACCAGTGGATGGGGTTAACAGAGTTTCTCCGTGAGTATTGAAACAGGTTCTTCATTGGAGATGTTGTTTGAATGTAGTCGTGAAAGGGCGTCTGCTTTCGTGTTCTTCGACCCTGGACGATAGGACATCTTTAAATTGAGTCGGGAGAAGAACATTGCCCACCGTGCCTGTCTTAGGTTGAGTCTCTTTGCCTCCCTCATTTCAGGACTCTGGGTTTACCTCGGGAAGTTAACGGACTGGTGGTGATACTGTAGTTTACTATGAATCTTTGGTAAAAATTTGCAAAGCCAAGGAAGCATTGTAATTTAACTTTTTTCCCCCCGATTTCTTTTCTCCCTAATTTAGTCGTGTACAATTCCTCCCCGTCACTAGGGGTGGCGGTGGCGGTGTAACACAGTCGGAGGACAGCGCTATCCACTCCTTCTGCTTGCGTGAGCTCACAGATGCCCCTGATTGGCTGAATAGCCGTGATTAATGTGGGAGCTCTAAGTACTTCTCATCCCTCCCCTCTGAGAGAGCTCGGTCAATCAGATCTCTCTATACTTCTGGCTGCGAGAGGTTATAGCATCACCCGGGAATCAAACTAGCAATCTCTGGATGATAGGGCGAGCACTTTACCACTGCGCCACTTAGAGGTCCCTGAAGCATTGTAATTCTTTGATAGTCAAGGGCTGTGGCCAGTTGGTAATGGCGGTTACCTTCTCCTTGTCCATCTTCACCCAGTTTTCATCAATGACATAACCTAGAAATTGAACTGATGATTAGTGGAATGTTCACTTTTCGGCCTTGAGAAATAGTAAGAAGCTTATGGAGACATTGAAGTACATTTGTGACGTGCACATGGTTTCAGCCACGGATTTGGAAAATATGAGTATGTTGTCAATGTAGACGATAACGAACTGGTGGAGGAAGTCTCTGAGTATTTCGTGCATGAAGTTTTGGGAGACGGCTGGGGCTTTGACAAGGCCATAGGGCATCACCAGATATTCATAATGGCGTGTAGGTGTTATGAAGGCCGTTTTCCACTCATCTCCTTTTCGAATACGGATAAGGTTGTATGCACTATGAAGATCTAGTTTTGTGAACATGGTGGCTTCTCAACGATATTCCAAAGCTGCTGGGACTAGGGGTAATGTATAACGGAATTTGATGGTGGCCGTGTTAAGGGTACGGAAATCAATACACGGCCTAAGTCCGCCATCTTTTTTTGCCACCAAAAAGAAAGTCTTGTTGGAGAGCCTATGTAATATATTCCTCCATGGCCTTTCTTTCTGGGATGGAGAGTGGATAGATTCGCCCTTGTGGCAGTGGTTCACCGGGAAGGAGATCTATTGCACAATCCCTTTGACGATGCGGTGGCAGGAGGGTTGCCCTCTTGGGGCAGAACTTGTCACTGAAAGCAGAGTATTGCAAGGGGTACTTCCATAGAAAGCTTTCCCACAGGGCTTTCAATGGAGGTAGATTGCATTTCAAGACTTGGGCATTTAACAGCAGTGTAGGGAAACAGTTTGGTGAACACGCCTTTCCCCATTTGAGTACTTCTCCTGTAGCCCAAGAAAAGATAGGGTCATGCTTCATTAACCAGTGGCGTCCTAGGACAACATCTGCCATGGATTTCTCCAGAACCAAAAAGGTGATTTCCTCCTGATGGAATAGACCCACCTGCAGTGTAATGGGGCCAGCGGATGAACGTACAGATTTCCAGCACAGGGGTTTTCCGGTTATTCATTGGACTTGGAAGATTCGTTCTGTCGGGGTGGTCTTGATCCTGATGTGCTGACACAGGTTGCCAGAGATGAAGTTTCCTGCTGACCCAGAGTCGAGGAGTGCTGCCACTGAAACAGTAACATGGGAGGCAGTAAGGCTTACAGGTGTGGTGAGGGGTTGTATTCTTGCTATATTAGAAGACCAAAACACTCACCACTGGATGAGGTGGACGGGTGAGGCATTCAAGCCTGTGGTGCCCCACATTACCACAGTACAGGCAGAGACTCTGGATCAGCCTTCTCTGTAGTTCGGCCAGTGAGCTTCGACCCCTGTCCAGTTGCTTGGGTTCCAGTACGGTTACAGGGTTACCCGACATCGTCTGTGGATTTTGGAGGAGGTCTGTTGGATTCTGGGTGATGGAGTGGCAGGAAGTGAGACGTGCTGAGCAGCGGATGGAGAGTTGGATAAACTCCTCTAACCCCAGAGAGTCGTCGTGGGTAGCGAGAATAATTTGCAGATTTGGGTTGAGTCCCTGGCGATATGTGGTAATGAGGGCTTGCTCATTGATTGGTAGGGTAACTGGATGGTTGTATTGCGAACATGAGTGAACATTGGAGCAAGAACCCCTTGCAATTCCCCGGCAAACCAGACAAGGGCGTTGGTCGCGCCATGGGGATTCTTGTCGTTATTGCTCAAACAGCGCACGGATGGGATCGGATTCGCTGATCCTGTTTTGTTGTTAGGGTCCAGGCTTCTGTAACAAAGTCGGACTCACACAGGATGGTAAGGTTTTCAAAATGAGCAACGTGTATTAACAAACTGATAGAGCATGGCAGCTTCAAGCATATGCAGTCGGAGTTAGGTAAGGTGCAATGTGAAACGTTACTTTCGCTGAGGAAGCAACGTAGATTGATCCATCCCCTTTGTTCCATTGGGGAGGATAGTGAGCGATGAGGAATCCGAGCTGGAACCACTGAAGAGCCGTCAAGGGATATACGAAGACACACATACACAGAGCCATGGAGATGAAGACGAGGAAGACAGACAGGAAACAGTTCTTAGGAGAACAAGGAGTATGGGTAAGTAGTTTGGACAAGTATTCAAGTCTTACTTTCTCTAGCATTTTGGTCCACTTTCGTCCATACGAGTCCAGACGCTAAATACCTTGTGGTGTGCACTTTTGAGCATTTGTCTTGATTGATATCAGGTGGTGATGATTAGTATTCCGAAGATGAGGGGGGAATGTTTGACTTGATTCGGAACCTGGCCCGACTGTGACAGATACAATGGGGACAATAATATTTTTTATTTCAATTAGAGGTTTATTTTAAAGGATAGAGACAAAATATTAATAGAACATCAATAAAAAAAAACACATTATATAAATGTTATAACTTGACCTCAGATAATGGAGTTAAAATTTGGTGAACTGCATATTGGTGTTAATTCTTTAATAATTTTTTGAAGAGAGCCTGATTATCCAAAACCATGCCTATCATCAGCCAAGTGTTATGGTAAAACAATACTGTAAGAACTAGCCTGCACCATGGAGAATGTTACATGTATTACTACTCCTGTCATTTCTTTGTTGTTGGACAATACAGTAGATTATATTATTTATAACACCTAAATTTCTTTCCCCTTCAGTGATCTGGTTACAATTGAAGACATTGTGGCTAATTTATACACCCAAATAAAGAAGGATTCTTGTTCAAAATTTTTGATCAACCGAGAAGATGTTTGGGGTAGCATGGTTATCGCTCTCAGGAGAAAAAAACTTTCAGGGAGACAATCTTTGTAAAGTTCTCTGATGATTCAGGTGTGCCTGAACCTGGAATTGATGTTGGTGGACTGAAAAGGGAATTTTTGACACTTTGCATGGAATCTCTTCAAGATCAGGTGATGTTTGAAGGTCCATCTTTTAGATGTGAGATTAAAAGATTACTACAGGGCTGCATGATTTGATAAAAAAAAATGTGTTCGATGTGCTGCCCATTGTGATGGATTGTGAATGCAACCCTTTTCTCCCACTCTTCACACACTGATAGCAACACCACAGGAGAAATGCCAGCACAGGCTTCCAGTATCCGTAGTTTCAGGTGCTGCACATCTCATATCTTCACACCATAGACAATTGCCTTCAGATGACCCCAAAGATAAAAGTCTAAGGGGGTCAGATCGGGAGACCTTGGGGGCCATTCATTTGGTCTGACACTAACCCACATTGGATAGATCCCTCCAAGACTGTTGGAACAAAAAAAGTGATGGTATGGGGTACAAAGATAGTGGGGCCATTCTTCATCAATGGAAAGCCTAAGGCCACTGGATATTTGAAATTGCTACATGATGATGTGTTTCCCTCTTTATGCACTGAAGCTGGCACGTTCCCTGAGTTTTTCCAGCAATATGATGCACCACCACATTATGGGTGTCAGGTCCGAGCATTCCTAGATGAACAGTTTCCTGAAAAGTGGAGTGGTCGTCGTGGGCCAGTTGAATGGCCCCCAAGATCTCCCGATCTGACCCCCAAGTTTGCCCCCTCACATATACTAATGTGCCACAAATAGGACGTTAATATCACCAACCATTCCCATTTTATTAAGGTGTATCCATATAAATGGCCCACCCTGTGTGTATATATATATATATATATATATATATATATATATATATATATATATATATATACACACATTTTGAAATTATTTGCAAACAGAACATAATTGTGAAAATTGTGTACCATATGGTATTTAAAAGTTTTTTATTTAGGTTAACATGTCATGAATTATCTTATTGAGATGATGTTTGCCTATATTTATTTATCAACTGAAAAAACTAACTATACATACGTTCCCAACCTGTGCAATTATTTAGATTTAGAATTTTGTTTGATTAATTGTGCTGGACTACTGTTTACTAGGGATAGGGACCATCCGATATGATATCATGATACCTAGGGGATAATTCAATGTGGATTACAAGAGTATCCAAAAGTATCATTTTATTACCTCCCCAATAAAATATCCTTTTTCCCTATTTCATTACAATTCTTAGCAAATATTTTTCTCCTACCACACAGGATACTGTGCTACCTGTTAATGTGTGAATAGTTTAGAGCACACCAGGCAACATTTTACATCCAATGCAGTTATTTATACATAGTGTAAATAAATAAAAATGTATTTGAAACCTACACTTGATGATCAAAGATTTGTGGACACTCACTCTTTTATCTGTTAATTGAATGTCCCATTCCAGACTTATTGTTTTTTGCTATAACAACATACTTTTCTGTAAAGGCCTTAGACTAAATTTTGGAGATTGGCTGTGGAGCCAGGCACTGAGACTGGTTGGGGCCAGTGAGATCTCATCAGTGAGCTTTCTTGGTGTTCCAGCTTATCCCAACATTATTCATTGGGTTTGAGGTCAGGGCTCTGTGAGGAACACTCAAGTTCTTCCACTCAAACCATAACACACCCTGTTTTCTTGAAGGTCATCTTCTGCACAGGAGCATCCTCATGGTGGGGGAGGTTCGGGCCTTTTAGTTATGTGGTGAATCTGTATGCTAGAGTATACAAAGACATTCTGGACAATTGTGTGGTTTCAACTGTGGCAAATGTTTCGGCCACATCAGGGTGTGTTGGTCAGATGACCACAACGTTTGGGCCATATTGAAGCATTCTCCTGCATCAATACTATATTTACATATACAGATAAGCTTAGGCAAATCACTAAGAATGTACAGTAAAATTGCTTATTTTTTAGTGCCACTATTTTTGTGAAACCTAGGATTGTGAGAGCATTTTGCAAGATAAGCAATATTTAACTTGATAAACGAGTGAGGTCTTGAAATATGAGTAGTATGTGCTTTGTCTGAACAAATACTTGTCATTTCAGTTATGAATGTTGGACCAGGCCCAGCCTTTTTCTCAAAGGAATCTCACAATCATCTAGTGGGAAGGCAAAGTACGTATACTCTGGTGAACATTTGTGCCCAGACCACACATGGTCTTTTCATCCACAAGAAAAAAAAAATTCTACCCTAACTCCCTATCCATAAACAGTTAGAAAAAAAACACTAGATGAACCAAAATCCATACATCAACCACTAGAAGTGGCAAACACACAACAGGCAAGTATATGCTGAGTAGTCCCCTACCAAAAAAAACAAAAACAAACATGCTGCCAGCACTGGCTTCTGGAGTGGTTAAATACCGTCGGCCAATGATGACGTCATCGGGGGCGGAGATAATCACACAAGCTGATAGAGAGGCACAGGAGAGTTGCAAGTCCTGGATTGGAATCAGGAAAGGACTGACCTGCACACATGGAACAATACATATATCCAACAACAAACAACCTGCCCCCAGCAGGTTGTAACAACCATCAATGAGGCAAGAGAAATCTGTGAGAAGAAGAGTGCCATGTTTTCTTCTGTAGGATGTTTTCGCTTCCTAAGGACTCTTGAAGATAAAAAAAGACCTAATTTCTGATTAGATTGAGTGGTACCTGTTCATTAAAAACCATGCAGCAATTCAGAGGTAAAAATTATTACAGGGGCCTCTGAGTGGTGCAGTGGTAAAGTGCTCACTCTATCATCCGAAGATCGCAAGTTCGATTCCCAGGTGATGCTGTAACCTCTCGCAGCCAGATGTCTAGAGAGAGCTGATTGGCCGAGCTCTCTCATAGGGGAGGGATGACAGGTACTTAGTGCTCCCACATCAGCCAATCAGGGGCGTCTGTGAGCTCACGAAGAGGAAGGAGCGGATAGCGCTGTTCTCCGAGTGTGTTACTCTGCCCGCAACAGTGCATGATCGAGCAGTTCTAAAAATTGCAGTCAGCTGGCGTCACGTGGTTTCGGAGGAAACACGTGATGGACTTCGGCCCTCCCGTCTGAGTGGTAGTAGTAGCGTAATGTGGGCCCTAATGACGACTAAATTAGGGAGAAAATCAGGGGGGAAAATATATATTACATGCACTCTCAATGATATTTTACATATGCCACTATATCACATTCTGTACTGAAATGCGGCTGTGCCATCAGGGAAGAAAAAGCTCCATTGATGTGATAGTCTGGTGATTCAGTACATTCAGGAGGTCAGCTGACTTCATTTTATTGGCACATAACGAGTCTATACCTGAGTAACTGAAAACATATGAGGTAATATTAGGTAAATATGAAGCAACCCCAGATCATAACACTGTCTCCAGAGACTTGTACAGTGCATGATGGGTGCCATGCTTCATGTGTTTCCTTTCTTACCCTGATGCACACATCAATCTGGAATAGGCTCAATCTGGACTCATCAGGTCACATGACCTTTTTCCATCACCCCAATGTCCGGTCTTTATGCTCATAATACACTGAAGCCCTTACAAATAGCTGTAACAAGTGTTTTTTGGCCAAACCTGTTTAGTTTCAATTCTGTAAAAAAAATTTACCCATTGTGAGTACAGTATATCCGTATATGCAATTGTGCTTCCTTTTAATATTAAACATGGCTGTGCTTCTACTGTACAGTTTTCTATTGCAACTTAACCAATCATTTAAGTGATCTCCAAAGACATTTTTTAAATGACATTTCTCCTGTGAAATTTTAATAGTGCATTGGACAGTCCTTCCAGGACCAAATCCCAGAAAATTCAGTTATTTCCTTAGTTGTTTTCTTTTAGTTTATATTGAGTGCATATATAAGAACATGGAAATACTGTTATCTCAATGGCATTTACCATGCTTAAATAATTAAATAAATGAACTTGCAGTATGTAGAGGTGTTCCTAATAAAGTGAGTATAGTAATTACCTAAAAAATGTTTTTTTTTTTGTTTGTTTTTTATCCTAGATTCAAAGAGGGGCTAAGCACACGTAATATTTTCAGTGCCATGGAAAGTCATCCTGATATTTTTTACCCAATGATGTGTTATACTACAACAGCAATTGATGCACTGTCCTTAGAGAACACCTTCCACAAAATGTTCAGTGTTCAGCGCAACAAACGAAGAACTGAAGCACAGGTAGCAAGCTACTGGGGAAATTTCCTAGATGATGTTGAAGGTAAGTGCTATTGTGGTCTACTTGACAAATTTGTGAACTTCTTCAATATTGTAATTAAGCCAATTTTTTCAAAGGTGAAGAAATCCCTGGGCTCAGCCTTAATGATATTTTGATGTTTTGTATCGGCCTAAAGACATTTCCACCTGCTGGCTTCCACTACCTTCGTTGAAGTTTAGTGAAGGTGTCTTCCCAACAGCGAATACTTGTAGCAATGTGATTTGTTTGCTATTGTGCAACACCTATAAGGAGTTTTGCCAAAACATGGAATTTGGGATCATGAATTCTCCAGGATGTGGCGTGTACTAAGCTCAGCGTTATTCACATGAAAGCAAAATGATGAACTGAATGTTGAAAACATGTTGACATTGAAAATGTCAACTTGTTTTGTTATTTGTTTTTGCATTTTTTCTTGAGCCAAAAATTGTTTTCTACTTTTTATATTGTCATAAGGTCCAAATCCAGATTGACTAAGTCTGGACTCATCACACCACATGAACTTTTGCCAATGTTCCTCTCTGCATTGCATGTGTGCTGTGTGGCTGCGAGTTCTCCTGTTCTTTTTTTGTTGTTGTTTTTTTCCTTATGAATTGATTTTACTAAGTGTTTAAGTGGTCACCCATCACGCTCATCCAGGATGTTTTTCCACCTTTTTTTTTTTTGAAGATGATGGCTCACCACTATTCTTGCAGGTTTTAATATTGTGTTTTACAGTCTTAAAAAAAAGTCATTATAATGATCTCCTTGCTAATTCTTTGTTAATTTGACCCTTCTGAAACACAACATCTTTAATTCACTAAAAAGTGTGTTTTTCTATGGACACACCTGTTTAGTCCCAATCCTGTGGGTTCTCATCACACGGTGTATGGAAATGATCTTACTTTCATTATTAAACATAGTTGTCATTTGTTTGTGTTTTTTTCTTTTCTTTTTTGATGCAAATTCATAAAGCAGTTAAGTGATTTTAATTTATCAACCACATTCTTTGACAAAGTTGGCAGTTCAGCACTATGCTTCCAGGTTCTAATATTGTGTTGGAAGGTTCTTAAACTAATTATTGTCATTTAAAATATCCTTTCTTTTCTTGATAAATACCAATAATGTGACCACTTTAAAATGGCCAGACAGTCCCTAAGCAGAAATTGTAAATTGAGCGTTTTACCTGTTTGTCCATGTTTTATAATTGATCCTGGTCTCAATTAAGGAATAAAATCTTTAATGTTTTTTTCTTTTTTTGTATTGTTTCATATTAATACTAGAAACATTGCACTTAACCCTACTAAACAGAATTTTGGAAACTACACAAATTAACATTTACAAAATTAGGGCCAATCACTGACTGATTTACATTTGTTGCCTTTATATATAATTTTGATTATTTTTATTTTATTTTATTTTTTTCAGAACCTAGAAGGACAAATCATCTTTCCCGTATATGTGTAATGCTATTGGAGTGTAAATGTCAGTGATATAAAGGAATAGCGTCTGGTTTAGACCATTAAACACTGATGTAAACCATCAGCTCCATGGCGTCTCTGTAATATACATCCACATATGGATTTATAAGCAAGATTTCACAATGCTAACCACTAGCGCTTAGCATAGGGAAACTAGCTTGTTCATTAATATATATTAATATAATAGTATATTTGGACACATATACGTGATGTAAACAATTAGCTCTATTGTTTGTGTAAAATGTCTGTCCAAATATGGATCTATAAGCAAGTTAATATCACTATGCTAAGCGCTAGCTTACTAAACGAGCTAAGATAGCAGACTATTAACTTTTGCCTATCAACTATTGCTAATTATCCCTGAGCTAATTCTAATGTTAGAGATGGTTAATGAATTGTTGTATGCAGTTTATTGGAGCTCATCAGTGTTATTGTAGTGACATATAATGTATACTGCTGTATAATCTAGTGGTATTATCATAGCTAGAGATGTTCTGAAAAGTTAGCACGTTAGTCACGTAAGGAAACACGAGCAGTTTTCAAAGTTGTCTAGCGCTAAGAGAGTGGGAGAGCTCAGCAACTCGCGCGCTGCTACTCACGCGCCGCCACTCACTCAGCTGTCAGTAATACCCCTATTTCACCTACGTGGTTTCGCGCAGTGGCTGTAAGTACGGTTCATCATGATTCACCGCGAATTTTGGTGCTGTGATTACGTTTTCATCTTTCCGCGCGAAAAATTTAACATGTTAACATGTTAAATTTTTTGGCGGTCCTCGCGGATGCTTCCAGACCTTGCAGAACTTCCGGCAACTCACGTCTTACTTCCCTGCTGAAAAAAACCCAGCATAGACCAGATAGCTGGTGACCAGCATGACCAGCATATGTTGTGTTTTGGTGCTGGTATGCTGGTATACTGGTGACGAGCATACATTTTGCTGGTGACCAGTATACATTTGTCAGGCTCTAAGCTGTTCCCAATTACTAACCAAGCAAAGGCTGCTATGTTTTAAGTTGACATGTTGCACATGTTGCTTGCCAATATATACAGTTATAATTGTAATTTCAATACTTAAACTATATCTAACAACAATGTAAATTAATAAATAATGCTACATGATAAGGCTTTGAGTAGACCCTGTAATCGGTGATCGGTATCGGCCGATACCCCTTCTAGTGATCGGTGATCGGCCCCAAAAATCCTGATCGGAGCACCCCTAGTGCTTACACAATGTAGTTAACAGTCAAGAAAAGGGGCTGATATCTTCCATGATATTTATGAAAACATTAATACCATATGTTCAGCTGTTCATATGTTCAGAGGTTCTTAAACATTTTACAGGAAAGGACTACTTCAACTGTAAAAAACAAACCAAAAAAAAAAAAACACTGCATACATTTATTTATAGTGCAAAAATTAGAATATCATGCAAAATGTTTTTTTTAACGTAATTCAAAAAGTAAAAGTCGCGTTTTAGAATAATTACCCGTGAAGCTCATGTCCTTTTTTTCTTCTTCATTTAAATCATTACAGCTTACACAAAAATCCAGTATGTCAAAATATTAGAATATTTCACTTCGATCATGGGGAAGACTGCTGACCTAACAAGTTGTCCAGTAGATGTTCATCTACACCTTCCAGAAGGAGTGTAAGCCCCCTAAGGTCAAACACTACCACCAACATCTTTTTGCATAGTTTCTGTGCAGTGCTGAATAAGTTTGTTAGTTTCAGCTTCTCCATGTGATTGAGGAACAAAAAATTAAGGGGCATCCGAGTCATGGGAGAAACCATGACACTGGTTCCATTTACTTGTGTTTCTCCATCAATATTAATATTTTTTTTCTTTCTAAAGCAACTGTTCTAATGATATTTATAAATATGTTCAACTGATAATTTCAGCCAATCAGCTTTATGCTTTTCCATGTTTGCCCTAGCAACTGTCTTTAAAAAAAAAAAAAAAAAAAAGCTCTATGTAAAAAAAAAAACAGAATTTTACTGACTTAAAGTCCCTTTCTTGGTTAAAAAGAGCACTTGGTTTGGTGTAAAATGCTCATCTATAGATACGTACTGCAACGGGTTTGGCACACGGATAGAACACACAGGAAGCAGTTGTCAACGTTTCAACAACAGTTTTAATGAAAAGCTTTGGTTAGCTCCAAAGTAGGCCGTTTTTTTTACGTACACTATGTGCAGTGAAAACATGCTTTACAGCAGTGGGTGCACTGGCGTATGCACAACAGGTGAGACCAGTGGCACTGAGCAGGAGGCGCAGTGGAGTCTGTAGTGATGGGAAGTTTGAATCATTTTAGTAACTCGGTTCTTTGAATCTCGTTCATCAAAATGAACGGATCTTTTTTTGAGTCATTTAGTTCATTTCGTTCTTAAAATATATTGTAATGTGGCCATATTACAATGCAGTTAAGGACATATTATAAACAGAATGAGCAGCTCACCATCATATCTTCTAGTCCAAGTCGTTCTTTCTTTTGAATCTATTGCACTGCATACAGTAGCATCTATGGGAGTAACATGACAAAAGAACGAACGACTCGGTTTTGGAAGATTCGTTGAGAACCGTTCAATTCTGTTTACTGTACATAACCTATAGGAGGTTTTACGATGATTTGCGCATGCGCGCCCAGTAGAAAGTAAACGAATCACTCTCCGAGACTACTCGTTCTTCTGAGTCACGTTAAAGATTCATTCAAAAAGAACAAATCGTTCATGAATGACCCATCAATAGTAGTCAGAGACTTAGCTTGAAAAGTCCTAGCTGGGGGTCCTAGACTAAAAGCAATTTGAGCAACTCTGAATAATGAAGGTACAAAAACCTTTATTATAGTGATCAGGACCCCGTCGCTACTGTAGGGATGACGCAGCAATTCAAGGACTGTGACTGGTTGAAAAAAAAAATCTGCCTTAAAAAAAATTAAGGTCTTAAAAAGCGCTCTTTGTGAAAATAGAATGTATGATAATAGAACAGACAATGAAATTATAATATTTGTATATAAAGAAATTGTGCTACTTTATGCAAAGTTTCTGTTATAGGCTGAATATGTTAAAGTTCATTAAAACAGGCAAATGTTAAAAATGTGTCTACTTATAAAGCAACCAATTTCCATACAGTTGTTACTATACTGAAGTTCTTACATTTATTTACCGTACTGATTTTATTACTTGTAATCCATTTCAGATTGATGGGAGCAAGATGGCTCAGCTTGGAATAATTTACATGATTTCAGGACAGTCTATTTAAGTTGCATTTTGGACAGTTGTTCTTTTTTTTAAATACATTACTGGTGTATAATGATGAAATTGCTGCCACACCAAAACACAGTTAATACAAAGATAAGAGTTTCGACCTCCAATATGCAAAATGCTGAAAGTAAAAACAAAGTATGCAACAGATACTGTATCACTTTTCTTATGTAGTTTCTGAAAAATGCATGCAAAGTAGTTGAGATTTCCTGTTAGTTGGACAGTGGCAGCTCTTACACTGAAGATAAAGAGATGGGAGGAGTTGAAAAAGGACGATGATACTGGATAACAGAAGCTCTGTTATGTTGAGGTGCAAAATGTGAGAAGAAGAGAAGCACGCATTACCACAAACTCACAACACATACCCTGCGTGGAGTACATGGCATATCTGAGGTATGGAATTTTTCATTTCCATGCATGTACTGTCTATGGATATATGTTATCCACAGGACAATATAATTCCTGAATATGACTAGTCAAAAGGTACAGTATATATTATTTTTTGCATAACAGCACGGCTCAGACAGTAACTCTGGCTGTGACCTGAACAATAGGTTTATATTAATGCACTTGTTCCAATGTCTAATTGATTCAGTAGTAACAGCTTACTCAGATACAGATAGCTCAGATGCCAAAATGTTGTAAAAGTCATGTTGGGATTTGGAAGTTTACGATTTTCAGGATCTTACTGAATTATAAAGGTTTTTTTTTTTTTTTTTTTGCTTGTGAAAGAGTGAGAGAGAAAGAAAGTGAAGCAGTTATTGTTTAACACAACCATAACATTAAGGCATATGAGTACATAAAAAGAATGATGTATTTTAATAAATAAATAAATAAATGGAGATGTTGTTGTTTTTTCTACCTAGAGATATGAGTCATCTCATTTCAATGACCCTGCTCTTTTCAGGTCAGTGTGTGTGTGTGTGTGTGTGTGTGTGTGTGTGTGTGTGTGTGTGTGTGTGTGTGTGTGTGTGTTAGAGTGTATAAAATGGCCATATATAATTTTGTGCTCTCTTTTAATTTTTAATTGCCATGAATTTGTTTACTGCTTAACTGCAATAGCTTTTTTATTTATTCATTTATTTTTATTTAGTTGTTTTTTTTATTATAAAATTTGTTTTTCTCCATTTTCCACCACATCCTGAAATTCCCTTTTAGCGCAAATACAGAGCAAAGATTATATGTTCCTTAAGTTGTCTTAAAGATCCTTTTCTACTTTTACCTCAACCTACTTTTAATTAAAGTTTAATTCATGTTTCATATTTAAAAGCCCAAACAGGAATGCAGCTTGTATGGTAAGCACTAAACACGATGGGTGCATCACTTCATCTTCCACTCTTCTTACTCTGATGAACCTATCTCTCTGGAACAGGGTAGAGCTGTAGATCTAAGCTGACCACATGACCTTGTTCCAATCTTCCACAGTCCACAACAAATTGAAGCATTTTATTCCTGATTAGCCTCACTGATAAGTGGTGTTCCTAATGCTGCACAACTGTTTAGTCCCAATCCATTGAGTTAATTGAGTTTATATATTTTGCGTGGAAATGCTTTCAGTTTCACTATTAAACATAGCTATGAGTTCTACTGCTGTATGATTTCTATTTACAATTTGATTTTACATTTTATTTCATAACATTTAATTGATCATTCAACAATTCTAAATGAAATTCTTCCTCGAATATGAGTAACGACTTTTTTTAATGAAGTGTTTTACAGTTTTTTTTTGGTTCTTACCCAATTTTAGTAATTTCAGCAATCTCCTTAGTTGTTTTCTTTGCATGATGCAGGCCAATAATTTCACCCTTTAAAAATATCTTTGCCACAACCATAGGATATGTCTTCTGATAGTGGTTTCAGAAATCAGAAGCTACTCACTGCATCAGTTAGGGTTAAATAACTTGATTTAGGGATAACGAACTAGATTAATCACTGCAATAATTATGCAATGGAAGCCTATTGCCTATTTGCTTAGTTAAGTTTTTTTCAGCTGGGCAGTATATAAAGCATTGACATGTATATTTGAAATCTACATGGTACAACAAAATAATGAGTTTATTTCTTATGTTTTTGACAGTACTATGTGGTACAGGGGCATATATACCTCATCGCTATCGCTTTGTTAATGAGAATAAAACCTGGAATGAAGCTCAGACTTACTGCAGGGAGAAATACACTGACCTGGCTACCACTAACGACATGGAAGAAATGAACAAGCTAAGGGATGCCCTGACCAAAGAAACTGCAATTCAAGCTTGGATTGGTCTAAATAAGACCAAAACTACAAAATGGCAATGGTCATTGGCAAGTGAAACCTTCTACAAATATGGTAACAATTTCAAAAATTGGGCTTTTGGTCAACCAGACAACTGGATGGGAAATGAGTTCTGTGTTCATATGTATGCAGACTCTGGCTTGTGGAATGATAACGCCTGTAATTCCGAATTTCCCGCTGTATGTTATTATGGTAAGATCTTCTGTATACATATTTGCATTTAAGAAGACTAAGGAGACAATTAAGTGTTTTGGAAAAGTATTCCGTCTTTTTAAAACTTTGGAGTTTGTCTAGTTTAGAAAACGATACTTCTGGGATGTTCTAGGTTGTATATTTCTTTTGCAATCTCATCTGTCTTAAAGTTGCAGATCTAAAAACAATTAACAATTTTGCTTGAAATGGTACTGAAAACATAGTATAAACTATAAAACTGGTAGAACAAGCTGTCTGGAAATACACCATTCAGCTATCAAATTAAATGCAAAGCATTAAGATCAACATTGTACAGGTTCCCCCTCTACCACCAGAGCAGCCCTTCTCGGGGCACCACTCAACAATATTTCTTTGTGGTGATGATGTTATTTCTGTCTGGCACCAAGGCGGGGGTGCAAGATTCTCTGGGTGCTTTGAATTTTGGGTGGGTATCAGACTTGTTTGTCTGATACCCACCTTGATTAAAATGGTGAGCTTAGAGCCCTGCCAGTGGCCTTAGACTCTGGGCCCTGGGTGCTGATGATCCTTTTACTTGATAATCAATGTTAATGTGCAAATGTTGGGTGGTGACAATGTTATAGCTGATCAGTGCATGTGTGTCGCATAATAATTTAAACAAATCTGATCAATTCCAGGGAGATTGATATTGTAACTTTTGTTTTGGGAAAATGTTAAAAAAAAAAAATAAACAAAATACAGTGGAACCTTGGATTACGAGCATAACTCGTTCCAGAAGTGGACTCGTATTCCAAAACACTTGTAAACCAAATCAAATCTTCCCATAAGAAATAATGAAAACTCAAATAATTCGTTCCACAGCCCCCCCCCCCAAAAAAAATACAGAAAAATAATTAATACAATATATATAGTAGAAATAAACCAAATTAACCCGCACTTTATCTTTAAAAAAAGTTAAAATAGATCCCAAGAAATAAGTGTTTGTGTGTGTATGTGTGTATATATGTGTGTGTGTGTGTGTGTGTGTGTGTGTGTGTGTGTGTGTGTGTGTGTGTGTGTGTGTGTGTGTGTGTGTGTGGAATTAGCCCCTTCCCTCGCCTCATCTTACACAGTAAAACTTCTCCTCCCTCCCCCCACCTCGCTTTTTAAGTTTCACATCAAACACACACACAACGGAAACACTCCTGAAACACACAATGGACAACACTGTTTTAACAGGACAAAAAGAAATCTCTCTAATGACACTCGTGTGAGCGCAAACTAATGGAACCATTGCTGCAAACTAAATGAACCAGCACCTTACCTTTGAAAAGAATCGCGACAGAGCAGAGTTTCTGTGTAGAGCAGAGTGTGTGTCTTTGTGAAGCCAGGGAGGGGAGGTGTAAAGGCGAGAGAGTGTGTGTGTGTGTGTGTGTTGGTGTCAAAAATCTCGGCACTTGTAAACAAAGACATGCTCGTTTTTCAAGTCGAAAAGTCTTTGCTCGTCTTGTGGAACACTCGTAAACCGAGTTACTCGCAACCCTAGGTGCCACTGTATCTGCTAATTTGCAAATGAGTTATTAATAAAATAAATTAAATGTCTTTCAGAAAACAACATACTCACTAACAGATACATATTTGTTAATGAGGCCAAGACCTGGTTTAATGCTCAGAAATACTGCAGAGAGAAATACACTGACCTGGTCAGTGTGAGGAGCCTAACTGAGAACCAGGAAATCAGGAATAAAATTAACTTCACCTTTCCCTATGTTTGGATCGGTCTGTTTAAAAATTATTGGATGTGGTCAGATAAAAGTAATTCTTCATTTAATTACTGGAGTTATAGCCAATTAAATAATATGGCACCAAATGAAGCCTGTGCTGCAGTGAATATGACTGATACACACCACTACTGGAATGATTTAAATTGTAATGAACACTTCCAGTTCATCTGCCATGAGAGTAAGTAAAAAAAAAATAATAAAAAAAAATCACCATCTTTATTATTATTACTACTATTATTATTATTTCTGATTAACATTAACTGTGTAAATAGCATTTTTTTTGCATTATTATCTAAAACAATCTAATGCATAATACCTAAACTAATGACAGTATGTATATACTTTAAAGTATGAATGCCAAAATGACATAATTGATAAAGCAGTCAATATTATCCATAATTTCATCATATCTTGATCATGGGATCAATGTTTCATTGCTTAACACACACACACACACACACACACACACACACACAGATTACATTACCATGGACTTGGCTTTCTATTTATATATTACCTTGCATTATTTTTTTAGAAAAGCTAATCCTGATCAAGCAGAATCTGACCTGGTGGGAAGCTCTGAATTACTGCAGGAAGAATCATTATGACCTGGTCTCAGTGCGCACTCAGGAGATGCAACTTTGGGTGAAGGAAGTGGCTCAAACTGCCTCCACTGAACATGTGTGGCTCGGCCTGCATTATGACTGCAACCAGCGTATCTGGTTCTGGGTTTTTGGATCAATGATCTGCTATCAGGACTGGGCACTGGGGTACGGGACATGGAATAAAGACTGCAGCCAAGAGAAAGGAAGTGGAGCAGTTCAGTCTGGAGGAGAGCAGCAGTGGATCGACCTGCCTGAGAGCACTCGGCTCAACTTCATCTGCTCTACCTATGATGGTTAGTCACAGGGCTTTTATACCCAAGTCATTTCATATGTTTTTTTCTATATTGCCATTAAAATAGTCATTTTTTTCTTTATATTATTAATTTTTAAATATGCATGAAAGCTGAAGACAGCCTGACATCTATCCCTGCAATCAATGATGTTACAATGCACATAATAAATTATTTTTAGTTGCCTTGTTTTAAGTTTTGTGCAATGTACAAGTCCTTTCCTTTTTAAAAGTAGAAAATGAGTTGTGTGAAAATGAGTATGTCTACATAATAACATATTGATGGTTTATCTGGAATTTCTGTGCATATGCTTCTTAACATGTAAGACAATGGATTGTAAGAACGAAAATCAGTTATGTTTCTTATCAAATAAAAGTAACTTGGAGTATTGATTTTAGTGTATTGGTATGTATTTGCTCAAGGTTATATTTTACACGTCAATTGAATTTCTCTGTTTTTCTCCAGCTAATGATTTACTCTCTCTTGGGTGTACTGTGAAAAACAACCCAATGAATAATTCTACTTCAGTGAACAGCTTAACATTACCACAATAAATATACAATATACCGCCTATTAGTACCCATTTATATTAAATGTTAAAATACCGAGAACATGAGATGGGGTGGGGGAATTACCATGGAAAAAAGCCAAAACAAACAAACAAACAAAAAAATAGGAAAGGTGTTAAACCTGCAACTATAAGTACAGTAGTGGCCAAAAGTTTTGAGAATGACACAAATATTAGTTTTAAGAAAGTTTGCTGCTAAACTGCTTTTAGATCTTTGTTTCAGTTGTTTCTGTG
Organism: Clarias magur; assembly: GCA_013621035.1. Classification (NCBI taxonomy): domain Eukaryota; kingdom Metazoa; phylum Chordata; class Actinopteri; order Siluriformes; family Clariidae; genus Clarias; species Clarias magur. The sequence goes on from QNUK01000678.1 coordinate 58,203, forward strand.
ATGTACTGAAATATAATTACAAGCACTTCATACATTTCAAAGGCTTTTATCTACAATTACATGACATTTATGCAAAGAGTCAGTATTTTCAGGGTTGGCCCTTCTTTTTCATTACTTCTGCAATTCGACTGGGCTGCTCTCAATCAACTTCTGGGCCAAATCCTGACAGATAGCAACCCATTCTTTCATAATCACTTTTTGGAGTTTGTCAGAATTAGTGAATTTTTTTTGTCCACCCGCCTCTTGAGTATTGACCACAAGTTCTCAATGGGATTAAGATCTGGGGAGTTTCAGGCCATGGACCCAAAATTTCAACGTTTTGGTCCCCAAGCCACTTAGTTCTCACTTTTGCCTTATGGCACGGTGCTCCATCGTGCTGGAAAATGCATTGTTCTTCACCAAACTGTTGTTGGATTGTTGGAAGAAGTTGCTGTTGGAGGGTGTTTTGGTACCATTCTTTATTCATGGCTGTGTTTTTGGGCAAAATTGTGAGTGAGCCCACTGCCTTGGATGAGAAGCAACCCCACACATGAATGGTCTCAGGATGCTTTACTGTTGGCATGACACAGGACTGATGGTAGCGCTCACCTTTTCTTCTCCGGACAAGCATTTTTCCAGATGCCCCAAACAATCAGAAAGAGGTTTCATCAAATATGACTTTGCCCCAGTCCTCGGCAGTCCATTCCCCATACTTTTTGCAGAAGATCAATCTGTCCCTGATGTTTTTTTTGGAGAGAAGTGGCTTCTTTGCTGCCTTTCTTGACACCAGGCCATCTTCCAAAAGTCCTCGCCTCACTCTGCGTGCAGATGCGCTCACACCTGCCTGCTCCCATTCCTGAGCAAGCTCTGCACTGGTGGCACTCCCATCCCGCAACTGAATCCTCTTTAGGAGACGATCCTGGCGCTTGCTGGACTTTCTTGGATGCCCTGAAGCATTCTTAACAAGAATTGAACCTCTTATCTTGAAGTTCTTGATGATCCTATAAATTGTTGATTTAGGTGCAATCTTAGTAGCCACAATATTCTTGCCTATGAAGCCATTTTTATGCAACGTAATGATGGCTGCACGCGTTTCTTTGCAGGTCACCATGGTCAACAATGAAAGAACAATGATTTCAAGCATCACCCTCCTTTTAACATGTCAAGTCTGCCATTCTAACCCAATCAGCCTGACATAATGTGGTCTTCAACATTATCACCTGAGTTAACAAGACAATTACGGAAATTATCTCAGCAGGTTCTTTATTGACAGCAATGAAATGCAGTGGAATTTTTTTTTTTTTTCGGGATTAAGTTAATTTTCTTGGCAAAGAAGGACTATGCAATTCATCTGATCACTCTTCATGACATTCTGGAGTCTATGCAAATTGCTATTATAAAAACTTAAGCTGCAACTTTTTCAATTTCCAATATTTATGTAATTCTCAAAACTTTTGGCCACGACTGTACACACAACACAAAAAGAACACTAGTAAAAATGTCCAAAGACGTACAAAAGTAGAGTCTAATCTAAGCTACTTTAGGCAGGATAAACTCTATTGTACAACTTGTTGCAATGATCTCTCAATGTTCTCAGCCAAAGTGTGCCACAAGAATTATTGTTGGGGAACAGACCAGGAGCAGGTTACCCCTGGATGACAGGTCAGATTGGTAGAGACACCTGACACCAGACAGAGACACTGTACCAGAACAGAGCGTACCAAGGGAGTCCATGACATTTCTAATCATAGGTGAAGTGGTGAAGGGTTTTAGTTGAGAAGTATGGAATACTGGGTAGATCCGGAGTGCCGCAGGCAGCTGGAGCCGGTAGGTGACGGGGTTGATTCGGAGGGTGATGCGGTATGGACAGATGAAACGTGGTGATAATTTTCTGGATTCTGTCTGCAGGTGTAGATTTTTTGTAGACAGCCATACCTTGTCACCTACGTGGTACAATCTCCCTGGTGGGTGTCGACGGCGGTGCTGAGTGATGTAGCGGGTGTTGGTGCGTTTGATGGTCAGGTTTGCTTGGTTCCCTAGCTGTCGACACCGACGGACCAACTGTTGGGCCAACGGTACTTCAACCTCCGGGTCTTGGTGGTCGAACATCGGAGGCTGGAAGCCGTGGCATGCCTCAAATTGGCTTAAGCCGGTGGCGGATGAAACGTGGAGGTTGTGTGATAGTTCAGCCCAGATGAGGTAGTGAGCCCAGGAGCACTGACAGTCGGCGACAAAGAACCTCAGGTAGCGCTCCAGTTGTTGGTTGGTCCATTCCGTCTGACCGTCTGTGGGTGGTAGCTGGAGGACAGACTACAGGTGGAATGGATCAGACAGCAGAAGGCCTTCCAGAACCGTGAGGTGAACTGAGGCCCCCTGTCCGAGACGATGTCCTTTGGGAACCCATGCAGGCGGACTACATGTTCTAATATCAGCTCGGCTGTTTTCTTAGCTGACAGGAGCCCGGGAAGGGCCACCAGGTGCAGAGCTTTGGAGAACCGGTTGACGATGGTGAGGATGGTGTTCTTTCCTTCGGAAACCGGCAGGCCCGTGATGAAGTCGACGGCAATGTGTGTCCAGGGCCGACGGGGAACAGGAAGTGGTTGAAGCTCGCCCGGAGATGGTTGATTTACATCCTTGGCCCTGGCGCACACTGGGCATGCCTAGGCAAACTCGTGAACATCTTTGGTCATGGTGGGCCACCAGAAGGCGCGCTGTATGAATTGAAGGGTTCGACGTGTTCCGGGGTGTCCAGCAAGGAGAGAGGAATGTCCCCATTGGATGACCTCCATCCTGATGGTGTCGGGTACATAGAGTCGACCAGGCGGCACACCTGCCGGTTCGGTCTCCGCAGCCTGTGCCTGGCACACCCTCGTCTCCAGATCCCAGCATAGTGGTGCTATGATCCTGGTGGGAGGTAGGACAGATGCGGGCTTCGCCCGGGGAACATCTTCCTCATGCTGTCGGGAGAGGGCGTCGGCCTTGGTGTTCTTGGACCCCAGGCGGTATGACAGATGGAAGTTGTAACTCTCAAAAAATAACGCCCACTGCGCCTGTCTAGGGTTAAGCTGTTTCATTCTTCGGTTGGTGATTAGATTCCGGTGGTCGGTCCAGACGATGAACGGCTCTCTGACGCCCTGGAGCCAGTGACGCCATTCCTCCAGAGTCCACTTTATGGCCAACAGCTCGCGGTCCCCTACCCCGTATCGCTGCTGAGTGGGGTCAAATTTTCTGGAGAAGAAGCTACAAGGGGGCAGCTTCTGATTTGGACCTCATTGGGAGAGAACGGCCCCGGCGCCCACATCTGAAGCGTCCACCTCCACAATGAATGGTTTGCTCGCATCTGGATGGAGGAGAATTGGTGCGGTGGTGAAGCGGTGACACAATTCCTGGAAGGCGGAGATGGAGGCAGAGTTGAGGGTGAAGGGTTGAGAAGGTCATGTCAGGGCGGTTAAAAGAGCTGCAACCGTACAGTAGTCCCAGATAAAGCGACGATAGAAATTCGCCGAGAAACCGTCCATGGCCACACCCTGGGGCGAGATAACAAAACCCAGGAACGTGGTGGAGCGCTCGTGAAAAGCGCACTTCTCCAACTTACAATACAGTTGATGGGCGAGCAGTCTCTTGAGGACCGCCCTGACGTGTTAGACATGTTCGTCAACAGTCCGGGAGTTAAATGAGGATGTCGTCTAGGTAGACGAACACCCAGCGGCCTAGCATGTCTCTGAGAACATCATTGATGAATTGTTGGAATGCAGCAGGTGCGTTACAGAGTCCAAAAGGGATGACCAGGCTTTCATAGTGTCCTGTGGGGGTGATGAAGGCTGTTTTCCACTCATCACCCTCTCTAATGTGCACCAAGTTGTAGGCGCTCCGGAGGTCCAACTTAGTAAAGATGGTGGCACCAGAGAGGGCGTCCAGGGCAGAGTTGGTAAGCGGCAATGGGTGTCGGGTCTTGATGGTGATATCGTTGAGCCCCCAATAATCGAGTCATGGACGTAAGTCACCTCCTTTTTTCTTTACAAAGAAGAACCCCGCTTTGGCAGGTGAGGAGGAGGGCCGGATGGTACCATGGCGAAGGGTGCTGGAAACATACTCCTCCATCGCCTGCATTTGGGTGGAAGATAGTGAGTAGAGATGGCCACGGGGCGGGACGGAACCCGGCTGAAGGTCAAATGCCAAGTCGTAAGGACGATGAGGAGATAGGTGGGTGGTGCGTCGTTTACAAAACACTTCAGCCAGGTCCTGGTAAGGCGTCGGGATGCTGTTGGTGTCGACTTCGGGGGCCTCGGGCTCCCTAGAACACGTCCCAGCCCGGGCCCGTAGGCAGAGTTCAGTGCAGGTCGGCCCCCATTGTAGAATCCGGTTCTGTGTCCAAGAAATAAGTGGGTCTTGCTGCAACAACCACGGGTGGCCGAGGATGATGGGAGGAGATGAGATGGAGGTGACATAGAATTGAACCTGTTCTTCGTGTTGGTTGATGATGAGGGTGATTGAAGAAGGAGGAGGGTCGGGATGTGAAATGGGGCAGTGATGGCGTGATGGACGGCAGGGTGCGAGGAGCTGGCTTGGTTCGGGCGAGCAAGCGCTGGTCGATTCGGAGGGCGAGTTGAATTAAGCCCTCCAACGTAGCTGGAAGTTCTCGTCCGGCGAGCTCGTCCTTGATGCGCGCAGCCAGTCCCTCATAGTAGGCTGTCTGGAGGGCGGCATCTCCCCAGTCGGTCTGGACAGCCAGGGTTCGGAAATCTGCCGTGTAGCGGCTCACGGACGAGCCTCCCTGCCGCAGATGATATAACTTGGAGTCGGTCTCCACCTCAGCAGCAGGATGTTCAAAAGTTAGCTTTAGTTGATGGGTGAACTCTGTGTATGAATAGGCGACATCTGAATCCGAGCGAAGGACCGCCGTGGCCCACTCAGCTGCCTGCCCGGATAGCAACGAGACGAGAATTGCAATGCGCAGTCGGTCTGTGGAGTATCTGGTGGAATTAAACTCAAACACAAGATCCAATGATGTTAAAAACACACTGCATTTCCCATCCGTGCCATCCCACTTATCTGGTAGAGCTATGAACACATCAGAAGGGGAGGGTGGTGGCGGCGCAACAGCTGCTGTGACGGGCGTGGCAACTGCCCCTGAGCGCCTGAGCGCCTGCCCCGCGGAGGGTCACGTTCTCCTGCCTTAGCTCCGCCACCTCGCGGCGCAGGGCCGCAACGTCTTGGATGCCTTTGCAGAGAACCGCAACTTCACTACGGAGCTGATCGATCAGCTTAGCATGTTGGTCAACCACATCACAGAGGTGAGCGTAATCCGCTGGGTTTACTGCTGTTGGCTCAGTCATTCTGTCATAAACACACGGAGATGGACCAGAAGGCTAGCAGTTAGCCCTGTAGCGTGGATGGTAAACCCAAACGCGGAAGTAGCGTGAGCAGGCAGGATAACCACGCTGATATTTTTAGAACTCTCCCGAAGCGAGAGCAAGAGTCTACACAAATAAACTCGCGTTCTAATAACACACACTCAATCGAAAGCAAAACCCAAGAAAGTGAGTACTCACGATTAGACGGACACAGCATCGGCGATAGCATGGGCAAACTCAATGACTGAGCAATGTGTGGAGCCATCTTGTCTCCTTTTATGCTTCCTGAATAACGACCGGACTACTTCCAGGTCCTAGTGCCGGTCGTGTTAGGAGTGCGCATGACAGCAACTCCGATCTCCTCACTCTACTGCTGCTCTCTCTCAACCTGCATGTCGGATTCAGCACGCGCGCTGCAGCCTTCATCTCTCCAAACAGCCACGCTCACTCTGCTGCTGCTCTCTCTCAACCTGCGTGTCGGATTCAGCACTCGCGCTGCAGCCTTGATCTCTCCACACGCACCTCCAACTTAGGCTCCCCCCCCCCCCCCCCCAATGTCTTGGACGGCCATTCTCAAGAAAACCTCTTAGGTAAATGCTCCTTACTACCTGTCATGATCATCTGGAACAACCAAGCCTAACCACTCAAAGTTCTCATTGACTCTGGATCTGACCAAAACCTGATCTGTGCTGTTACAGCAAGGGAGCTGGGAATTGCTCTTCTGCACCTATACAACCCCCTGTCTGTCCAGGCCCTTAACGGAAGCTCTCTACCTCCAATTACTCATTGCTTAACCTCAGGTAATCACATAGAGACTATCTCCTTTTTCATCATGAAGAGCTCTCATGCTCCAGTCGTTCTTGGGAATCCATGGCTGGTCAGACATAATCCCAAGATTGATTGGGCCAAGAACACCATTCTTGGGATCTTCGTGCCTTCACTCTGCTAGGGCTCATTCACCTCCCTGTGTGGTTAATGATGATGTTTCTGATCTGTCCAATCTCCCGCCTGAGTACAGCGACCTCCAGCAAGTTTTCAGTAAGTCTGCTACCTCACAGACCCTACGACTGCCCCATCAATCTCCTCCCAGGTACTACCCCTCCGAGGGGACATTTATACTCCCTTTCATTTATTTACCAGCCTCAAAAAGTTACCAGCCTCAAAAATCACCAATTAACAGCATCTCAGGCAGTGTGGGGTGTAACGCGTTAGAGTACTTGGAATCCTTATTTGATGTAACGAGTAATCTAAATTGTTAGGTCCGCGATTTAAGTACTCCGTTATTTAGTTATATTTTCTAAAATGTAATCCGTTATTCAGACAATTATTGTGTTATTGTGTGCATGATAACCTGATAACCTTCTGTTATTCGTGCTGTTTTACCCCTTTCTCACCTATGCATTTTGACTCGTGGTGAGAAGCGGTGTTAGGCACTGTGAGGCGTCGCGAGTAACCGCTCTATGTTCCGTGAAGTTCTGCAAGGTCTGCGAGGACTGACCCGCCGAAAGATGGAAATGTAATCATAGAGTCAAAACTCGCAGTGAATCATCATGAACTACACTTACGGCCTTATGGTGAGATAGGGGTATTAGGAGTTCACAGCTTAAGGGCCAAACTTTGCAGACTGATGATGCCTAAAACAACATGCATGAGGAATAACAAAGGGGTTTTCATTTTCTGCAATGGAAAAGTCCTCTAGCTAGTTACTTTTATCAGAAAGTAACACTGTACTGATGATTACTTTTTAATGACAGTAATTTTGTAATGTAATTACTTACTTTAAAAAGTAACGTCCCCCAAGACTGATCTCAGGTTATAGCCGTTATGAAGGCTTTACAGCAGCAGACACATCTTAACATTAACTGTTCAAAGGAAATTATTGCATATTTTGTATCTTCAGCACTGTTTTACAATGTAGAAAAAATAAAAAATCCACTGAATAAGATGGTGTGTCCAAACTTTTTGACCACGACAATAGCTGACCTAGTGTTTAACACATCAGTTTCAGAAGAGCATTGGAACTGCTATAACCATTTATTTGAGCTTGAACGATTTGTTTAGAATTCTGTCTTTTTTCCTCTCAGAGTCTGAGATTAAATTCAGAATTCTGAGATGGACATATAGTAGCTGTCCTTTTATTCAAATAAGTGAGAAGAGAAACTAATGACATCACAGCCACACCAAAACTCAGCAAATACTATTCATATCAGTTTCTGGTGCAATATGCAAATAACTTGGACTAACAGGAAATGAAAGAATACACAGAACATTATAAGGAACATTTCATGTATGGTGTTGAACTTAGACAAAGTTCAAATTTCCTGTTTATCGCCAGCTCTGATATTAAAGGGGCAAATAGTCTGGATATCTACTTTTTTTCTGGTTATTTTTATACCACAATATGATTGACTGCTTAAATATAATTTGTCTATAAATATAATATTTTTGTATAACAGCAATAGGTTTATTTTAATGCGCACATTCTAATGCACTTAATATATATATATATATATATGTTAAGTATTATCATTATTTCTGTAGAAATAGCTCACTCAGGGACTTGTGTGGAAGATATCTTTGTTGTCAAGGCTCTTTAAAAGTCATGGTTGTTTGGACAGAGAAAGAGATAGAGACTGCTATGGAAATAGCTGCAATGTAAGTTATAATAGAACATAGAGAGAGACATTGTACATTCATGTTTGGACAAACATTGAAAAAAAAATCCCCTGTAGATATGGTTTATTTCCATACAATGTGTGTACTGTGTGTGAGAGAAAGTATGTGAATGCGTGCTCTGTTTTCATGATAATGCATGAGTTTGTTCCTGCCAGGACTTCTCATCCTCAGATTTTTGAAGTAGTACAATGCTGAATATTTTACCAGTGTTCACCAATATGGTTCAGCACTGTCCAGATGCTGGCGCGGCAGGTCCACCACGAATATACTTTTTATTTTTTTTTATGTCTTTATTTTATGTTCTTTATCTCTTCAGTCATGTGCTATCATGACCTACGACTTTACAACACTATTAAAGCTAGCAAATAGTGTCGTTTGCGTTTTACCAAACCTGAATACCTCTTCCTGGCCGAGGGAGATCCTGTGTAACCCAGACCAGAGTGAACTCGACAAGTAACCACACAATTAAAGAAGAAAGAAACACAGAGGAAAGAGAGCTGGGGTTCGGAATATCTATCTTCTATCCAGGAGTTTTCGTTAGTTATTACTGTTGCAATTTGATTCCCCTACAAGCGGATACAGCTTAAGACAGCTTTAACAACACTCCACAATATAATCAGTAAACACTCACCCGCAAGCAGCCCTCATTTTGGCTGGGGATGTTAACAGCCATCTCCTTTTGAAAAATCAGACCATGCCGCCATCTTTCTCATACCAGAATATAAACACAGAATTATACAGGAAAAGCCGACTAACAGAAAGGTCAGACGCCGCAGTCATCACTCACTGACGTTGACTGGGACATGTTCCGGGTCAGCTCTGATGATGTCAGTGTCAACTAACAGATGAAACTGTACCCATGGTTTCTGTTAAAGTTTTTCCTAATCAGAAACCTTGGGTGGAGAGATCAGTATGTGAGGTGCTAGTTGAACGCATTGCTGCCTACAACTGAGGATGGCCACATCCAAGGCTGCTTCTTCCAACCTCTGGAAGGCAGCGAAAGAAGTGAGCAGGTGTGTGTGAGGAGCTTAAGATGATCACGGACTACAGGGGATGAGAAAACACATCAGCTGCACTTGTTAATAACTTGAATTCCATCTCTGTGTGCTTCAAGGACAAGACCGCTAACAGCAAAGCTTCAGCCCTCGTGAGAGTCAATGAGGATCGCCCACTCAGTGTCTCGGAGCATGACGTAAGGAGAGCTCTGAAGAGAGTGAACAGCAAAAAGTCGGCTGATGCTGATGGAATTCCAGCAAGAGTGCTGAAGGTATGTGCAGATCAGCTGGCACCAGTGTACACCTGCATTTTTACTATGTCCCTTGCCCTGCCCACAGTGCCTACATGCTTCAAGAAATCCACCATTATTCCTGTGCTGAAGAATTCCAGCCCTATTAGTCTCAATGACGTCCTAAGGTTAAGCGATACTGTCCTGTGGCTCTGACATCAGTGGTAATGAAGTGCTTTGAGAGACTTGTAAAGGATCTTATCTATGCTTTGTTACCAAAATCCCTTGATCCATTACAATTTTCCTACAAAACAGAAGCACAGATAACGCCATCTCCCATGTCCTTCATACTACACTTTCACATCTGGACATTGGGATAGGCAATTATGCAAGGCTTCCTTTCATCGACTACAGCTCAGCTTTTAACACTGTAGTCCCTTCACAACTCATCATGTAGCTCAGTGAACTGCGACTCGGTCACTTGCTGTTCTTCTGGATTCCGAGCTCCCTGACAAACAGACCAGAGGTGGTACAGATCAGACAGCGGCTCTCTGAAAGCCTCACACTGAACATTGGATCACCTCAATGTTGTGTTCTGAGTCCCCTGCTCTTCACTCTCTACACCCACAACTGATATGATTGGCACAGCTCCAACTCCATTGTGAAATTCCCAGAGGACACAGTGGTGGTTGGTCTGATCTAGAACTACAAAGAGACAGTGCTGCTGTCTCTTCCAGATAAACTATCTTATTGGTTTAAGAACAACAATTTGGACTTAAATGTCTTAAAGACTAAGAATATTGTGGTGGGCTTCAGGAGAACTAAGCAGGGCTCCTATTACACACCGCTCAAGAAAAATGGGACTCTGGTGGAGAGGGTGACCAACTACAAGAATCTGGGAGTCCATATATCTAAGAACTTGTCCTGGACACCTCATATCTCTTCACTGGTGAAGAAGGCTAGGCAGTAAGAAAATACATTTACTCGCATTATTGTAACTAAGTCGTTTTTTTTTTGTGTACTTGTACCTTTAAATGTAGTTTTAACATTTGTAATTTTACTTTTATTTAAGTATGTTTTGTTTGAAGTATTGTACTGTACTTCACTACATTTTATATCTTATTTGCTACTGAGTGAAAAAAAAAATGAATGAAAATGAAAAAATATAGAAATAATGCAGCGGGGAAGGAACAAAAATCCACCCTCGAAACCACTGCACTGATTGATTAATGGATGGGGAGAACAAACGCTCTAAATTCACAAGAACGAAATGCCATGAAATTCTTATGAATTAAACCGCTAGTCATTGTTACGACCCGCAAGATGTTAGTTGCTGTATCTGTTTATATTTGTCTGTGTTGCTGTGCTTTGTTGCGCTCGCGTGTGTGAATTGTGTCTAGGTCGTGCGCCGCTCCAGAGTCCACCCCAGGTTTTCTGACTGTCCCTACATCAGCATTCCACACGGTCACTTCTGCCCTGAGATTGACGTCACCATCATCGCGACCAGATATAAACTGGAGAAAGACGCGGGAAAGACGAGGCGTGTAGGCGAGGTATTGGTTGTGTTAGTTGTGTTGGAGAGGGATTATTTTTTGATAGTGATTTTGCCATTTTTATATGATTCTGGTTTTGACTTTTTGCCTCCCATTGACTTTGATTATTGCTTTGCCCCTTGGTTGCTGGGCTCCTTGTATATATTTGTAGATGATTTCACTGTATGTTTGTGCACTCACCAGTAGTAGGGGCGTGGCTGCCATTTATTTTGAGAAGAGGGAATTTATTCACTGTTTTGGTTTAAGTACCTGTATTTTTGTTTGTGTTTTGACTTTTTTGCAGATAATCTAGCTACTAAAATAGTGTATATTTTGTAAAGCGATACAAACCTCACTATTTTATCAGCTAACAAATGGGTCTTGTTCTTTCTCCCATATACCCCCATTTCCATACAGTGAACCATTCTTTTGCTGTACAGCCCAACCCTAGACTGGGACGTAACGCCATATTTAAGCGGCATATTTAAACGCCAATTTTCAAGCACAAAAAAGACAACAGCTTTATTATGCAAAGGTGTTCAATTAAAAACAACTAGTTTGAAACTTATATCCGCTAATCTTTTTTGAACTACACTACAATCCCCAATCCAACCCCCGCTGTTAAAAAAGTAACTCTGTATCGTTTACTCTGAGAAATTTTTTTGTGCTACTTTTTACTTGAGTAGATTTTTGTAATGGTAACTTTACTTGTACTTTAGTAAAGTTACACGTTTACTTTTTCAGTAACAGTACTTTTACTTTAGTACGAAAGTCTCTTAGTCTTTCCACTTCTGACTATTAAAATGGTGCGCAGAATTCAAAGGTACGCAAGGAACAGGTCTGGCACACGGGAATCAGTTGTCAAAGTTGTTTTTTTCTATTTTAATATGCACTTCTTAAAATGTCAATGAAAGAATGCAGTCTGAACAAAATCATGCTTTATTAGAGCAAAGGCTCACAATTTATCTGAGGGAATGTTGCGGTTCTCTGGGGCAAGGCTCGGGGGACATGGTGTCATCATTAATGCACAGGTTTGTGAAGGGCAGGTGAAAAGAGTCGGTGAGCAGGTAGCACTGAGCACGCAGAGACTGCAAAGCGCATGTGAGAGCAGAAGGCAGCCAGCTTTCTTCCTGGCTAATGGGACTCTGACGAAGTCTGTCTGGAGAGACTGCAGAGGAGAAATGTGTAAAAATATGCACAAGTACTCTCTACTCTACTGGAAGCAAAGGGCTCAGCAAAGGCTGTGTGACGGTGAAATTGGTATCTTCTTATTAGTCTTCAACTCAGATGAGCTCAGTTGGCCCAACCTTTTGTTGGGGTCAAAATTATTATTTATCAAAATAAATGAATGAATGAAGTAATTACGTTTAAAAAAAAAAAAGAAAATCTGAATGTCAACTGAGAACCCTGCGGATTGCATTTAACATGGCTGAAGATTGCATTTAACATGGCTGAATACCCCATTCGGGTTACTTTGAAGGGGATATTCAAGCCAAGGTGGATACCACCCTGAACCTCATAGGCTGTTTTACAAAAAAGTTTGTACAATATGTTAGTGAACCTATTTCCATATCCTTGCCATCTGGTGAAACCAGCTATCTACCATTGCCAACTTCGGCATGTTTGTAACCCCGGGGAATACGGGTGGGTGATTTTCCAGAATGCGAGAACTGGAATTGTGATGGTTCCAGGGGAACCAATCACATAGGTCTTTCTGGGGAGGTACAGTACACATTAGGCTATTCTGTAGAGTACGGCATGGAGGAGCAGGGTAAGTGCAAGTCCAAAACATCCAGTCAAATTGACAGGAACAGAATTTTGTGAAAGGTTGGTGAGCTCAAACATGGCATGAAGAACCAGAAAAAGAGTGAACAGTGGCTGTGGAATACACAGGGTAAGATAGGTGGAGCAAACTGCTCTTCAGAAAAGAAAAAAAAAGGTGGGTAATCATCAGTAAACCTTAAGGTAATCTTGACAAAAGTGAAGCGTCGTTTTTTGGGGCGGATGGGGAAAGTGATTACACAATAAAACAAGCAACAAATCATGACACATTTGTGGTGTCTATGATCCATGAAGTATTCTGTCAAAGAATGAAGAGGTGAAAGCAAGTGCAAATGGCAACAAACATTTGAACAAACATCTACTGTATAATCGGCTCAGCAACAGTAATAGCTAGGGACAATAATTGATAAAAAATGACACAAACGAGGCAAAACCAGAGTCAGAAACAGGATCTTAACTATAACCGTGTAATCACTGAGTACAATACCTCACAACGAGTGTGTGTACTAAAGGTCCTTTTTAGGGCCAGTGAGGTTATGATAGTTCCATTCTGTTCCTGAGAATGATTTCTCTCCCTCCCCAATCTCCCGCAGGTTTTTGTGCACATTGTAACATCAGTTCCAATCCCGGGCACACTTCCGTATTTACACAACCAGATACAGTAGGTGACGGTAGAGATATGGTTGGTTTGTCTTCTGTCTGAAAGTAGAACGAAGAAGAGACTGCTCACATCTATCACACAGCTCACAAATACAATTCTAATCCGTAGGATAAGTAACCAGGTGCTGTCTAAATGTTCTTCTGATTTCCGCAGTGAAATTGAAATTAAAGTGCTCATTAAAGATTAATTTCTTTGGTCATAGCAAATGAGCGATGATTATTTATTTATTTTGAATATTTACAGATGTAAACAATGAATACATAAATGCATAAAATTCGGCTAACTACAAATGTGAAAAGTGACATGGAAATGTGAAATTCAAGAATTGCTACAAATTTGCCTATCAAGAAGACAACATTGCTATCAGAGAGATGCTTGCGCTCTTTTTTCCTTACCTTGTGTCATATTTTTTATTTTTTTATTTAGCTGAGGTGCTGACACTATTGAATTTGAAACCTCACCATGCACCAGTCAATGTTTTGTGTTTAACATGTCTTGTGTGCAGTGTGTTTATATTCTATTATATATATATATATATATATATATATATATATATATATATATATATATATATATATGTAAAATACAAGATTTGTAAAGGAGACAAAATACTGGTTAGAGTACAAAATCTTTCATTAAAAAATATTCAATTAAACTATCCGAAAATATCAGAAAAGTAGCTGTGAATTACAGGAACGTGACATAAGCATTAAAATGTAATGTATTTCCATATTTACGTGCCCTTTCCATACCAAGAGGGGGCGTGTTTCTGGAATTAATACAATGGCACCATCAAATGAAATGATTTTCATCCAGGCATTAAAAGTTCCGTTCTTGCTTTTGCACGTCAAGTATTGTCTCTTTCTTTGGTTGTTAGCTGGTCTTGTGCTACTCAGACACAGTCTCAGTGTTTAAGTCTAGGCTAAAAACTTATTTATTTAGCGCAGCATTTTTGTAAATAGATTAACCTTAGGTAAAGGAGCAGATCTGGGGGACTCATGGACGTAGAGTATTCTGGTGAACTGGTATGTTTAGATGCTGTCCTCCCCACTCTCATTGTTCACTCAGGTTTGTTGACGGTGAGGTGATTGGTTGCTTTACATCTCAGGGAGCCCTCATGTTTGTGTTTCCTTCTGGCTCTCCCTTTTAGTTATGCTGTTATAGTTAGTCCTGCCGGAGTCCCTGCTTGCACTTTGCACTAATATACATTCACCTTATACATGTTGACTGTGACCAGACCTAACTGCCATCTCTCCTTATTTTGTTCTCTCCTTTTCTGCTCTCTCTCTCTCTCCCTCTCTCCTTTCCCTCTCTCTGTCTCTCTGTCGAGCTATACATGTTCGCTCCTGAGTTGCCAGTGATCCAGACCCCTCTGCCCTCTGGAGCCGTCTAACCCGTCCTGGAGTCCTGCTTCTGGTTGGAGATCCCGTCACATGGATGCCCCGTGTGGTCTGCCTGGATGCGCTTGGTGGCTGGGGATGGTTTCCATTAAGACTGTCCTATCATCGATTGATGCTCTGGGGACCTGTGACTTCAGTTGTTCGATAGCTCAGGACTGGAATCTCCTACAGTCTACCTGAGCCTCCGGGAACAAACTGGACTCCTTTTAATTTAAATTTTAACACATCTCCTGTTACACTGAACTTCCAGTACACATTATTATGCTGATCATTCTCTGCTCTCCGTTATCACCCAGATGAGGATGGGTTCCCTGTTGAGTCTGGTTCCTCTCAAGGTTTCTTCCTATTACCATCTCAGGGAGTTTTTCCTTGCCACCGTCGCCCTCGGCTTGCTCATCAGGGACAATCTTATCATTTTGATTCATACACATTGCATAAAAACTTACTTCTTTTTATTGTGTAAAGCTGCTTTGCGACAATGTCAATTGTTAAAAGCGCTATATAAATAAAATTTAATTGAATTGAATTAGAGGTTTCAGTCTGTGTTTCCTCCGGTGCCCGTCTGCAAGAAAGTATAAAAGCAAGAAGGAAGAGCTTACGTTAAGTTTACAACCAAAACAACTTGCAGAAATTAAATAATTCCAACATCCAAATTCCGTTACAGCAATCACAGGTAACCTGAAATTTGCTGTGGATCTTATGACGATCATCAGCATCTCACTTTTCATAAGCGTCACTAGGCTGTATTGGCGTGTAAACAGAAAGGTTACGCATAAAATAATGAGTGAGGAGTAAACTCTAATAGCTACAAGCGCAACACTCGAGTTTTATCACGTTCTACTCTTTTGTCTTTTGAACAGGGACAGGGATCTGGGGCCTTAAAGTAAGCAGACACGAGGAGCATTTTAAGCTAACTTTACTGTAAGCTAATGTGAAAGGATCATCCTGTATATCTGATTATATGCATTTAAAATGTCTCCACAAACAATTCCCAGGAGATGGCGTGATAATATGATAATATGAGACTCTCTTTAACAGCGTAAAAAGGTTAGTATTTAATATTAACTTAGCGTTCACTCGCACACTCTCTGCTAGACCATTCTCCACGCTGCCCGGTCCGGATAATAAAGGTAGACGTTGGCGATGGACAGAGGGCTTCCAACTCGATCACACTGGATGGCTTTCATCCTATTATTATTATTAATCTTTTCATCTGTTAATCTTCCTCACGCCAGTATCGCACCATGCATTGTGTGCTGCTGGAGTTTGTTGAACTCTGCATGGCATTGCTTAGTGCTGCTGTACGCACACATGTAAATACTCATGTAAATACTTCCATAAATATCAGAGTTTTTATCTGTAGTGTCCGATTGACTTTGGATGTTTTTCGTCTGCCTATTTTTCGAGCAAACACTGTTCAGCATATACAATAATATATACAATAATAAACGGATTGGATGTGTGGGTGTAAAAAATCCAGAGTCCGGATTATTGCAAGGATAAGTGGAAGGAGAGAGTGGAATCGGTCTCACCGGAAATGCTGGTATAATCCCGGGAGGCCGATGGCGGAGTGAGAATACCGTAGCGAAGCAGTCCAGTCGGCGTTATTCCTGAAGGAAAAGGAACCCCGCAAGGCACAGTCTTTGCCAGTATCTCAGTAATAATCAGGGATTGTGCTCGGGTATAGAACGGAACAATCGTTCCCAGTGAGAAAACGCCCAATATACCTCGGCTGGTCTAGGAGTGGTTGGGGTGCCACAGGAGGAGCTGGAGGAAGTTTCTGGAGACAGGGACATCTTGGCATTTCTTCTTCTCCTGCTACCACCGTGACCACGAACTGCACTAAGGGGTAGATAATGGATAGAATGGATGGATGGATGGATGCTTTTATCTATATTATTCTTTTTTTTTTTTCCTGAAGAATTATATTCAACAAAACACTTTAGATAATTGATATGTCTTGTCATGTATTTGCTAATGTTTTTTTTTTTATTTATTTCTCTCTATTTATCATTAAAACATTTTATACAGCTAGTTTAATAATATCAACATTAAAAGGTTGTGTGAGTAAGTGAGGTGAAATATGTTTGGTGTCTTTTCTGAATTTGAATGAAATAATGCATGTTAAATAGAAAGAAAGCATTCATCTATAACTGTCTGTCACTGAAAGATAAAAAAAATAGGTAAATAAGTAAATGTTTTTTTTTTTTACTGTAACTTAAATAATTTTACAGCACAGTTGATGTCTCGCAAAACTTTGCCTTAGTGTTGTTTAGATTTGTGTATCTCTGAACTTTTGCAAAAAGTTCAGTATGCATCCCTTTTGATCCCGAGAACAGCAGGTCATTTTTAAGTCCCTCACCTCCTGTGGGTATTGTTTACCAAAACCGAAACTGCTTCATGACTGCAAGCAAAAAATCTCTCTTGCTCTCTTTCTTTCATACTTTTTCCCCCCCTCCCACACCTTCATCAATCTCTAATTCTGTGCCAATCAGAATTAGCAAACGGTGCCAATTATTTCTCCACCTATGGAGGAGTGAAGACATCTCCATGCTGTTATTTGTCCACTAAAAGCCTCTGGGTCTCCACCTCCCTTTACGCTCCTGTGTTCAGCCCTCACAGTTCATTCACGAGTCATCTCTAATCACAACATCATTATGCATTTCTGCTCTGAGACATTTTACGCAGACGAGTGTGAAAAGAGGACCGAAAAGTTCAGTCGCATGAGCAGCATCCACAGTAAGTTAGATTTTTTTTTCACTCTCTTGTTTTGTAAAGTTTGTGGTTTTTTTTTTTCTTTGTCATTTTCAAAAGGAGGACAGACTGTGATAAAATACAACCATCTCCACCAAACTAAAATTACTACTGAGTTCATTTGGAAATGCCAATTAGCATAATCAGCACGCTTTTGGAATGTGGATGGAAACCAACCAAAGAATTGAACCCTCACACCTGGAGGTGCAATGCCAAAGTGCTTACCAATACACTACAATGCCAAATATAAAACATTTAAAAATGATTTCTCTCATGTATAATGAATGCACCATAAAATGATAAGATCCAATAACTAATGACTTAAAGTGCATTATTTAACAAATGAGGAAATAAATTTTTACGAAAGCAATAAGTTAATAATTCTGGTAAACACTTTAGCAGTCTTTAGAAACAGAAAATAAAGAATTTGTAAAGCCCCATTCTATCTCCCAATATCATATGCAAGAGTTGAGATACGGTATTGTGAGAATTGCTACTAGACAGAGCCAGAGTAATCCAATAACCAGTATGATCCCCTTACGAATGTTGGGCCATCCAAAAAACACACAAACAAGCATTTTTCTACAGTCTTATTTGAAAAGCCTGTGGCTTGTACACTTCTGAGCATCACTTAAGAGTTTTCTCTCTCTCACTTTTAGGAGTCAGTTATTTTCTTTCCCTATTCTCAGTAACAAAATTAATGGAAGCTTTTAATACAATACTCTTTTGTTTGATTATTTTCTTTATGGAGGTTCCAGGGTAGACTGTATAAAATAACTCTACAAACCTTCTCTGATGTCGCTCATATGTTTTTTTTTTTTTTTTTTTTTTGAGAAAAGGAGATGAGGCAGGAGCTGACCATTGGTTGGAACACTGCATTTTAGCTCAGCTTAAATGTTAGGGTAGCTAATGTTGTGCTATTTTCTGATGTTATGTTGCATTTAGTTACCACAAGCTAGTAAGCTCAGCGTTAGTGCAGCTAAGATGATAAGGTAGCTAATGCTATGTTATTTGCTAATGTTACTTAGTATTTAATTGCACACCAGGGTTAGGGGTACAGATATCGCCATTAAGAACGCACGTTTCTTGAAAAGGGATCTCGCGCGGAGAGTTTGTGTATATGTGTGCGCGTCTCATAGGCATGTGTGCGCGCATTTCATATGTAGTTGTGTGAGCAGTTAGTAGTATACATAGATGTGTGACTGTTTCATATATGTGTATGCAAGTGTTTCACAGTTTAGGGCATCTCTTTTCATTATTATGAACATAATATGAAGCAGATATACGCACATTCATCATAAAATATTATTATTGTAAAACAAAATAAAATTCATGATTGCTTCAGCATTGGAAACAATATTGTTTTAGGATAACGAATTATACACAATTCTTTGTTGTACTTGGTCTGGCTTTTAGATAAAGTCCCTCCATGCGCCATCTGGCGGATATTCAGTGAAGCACAACACATTTATTTAAATTCCCGAATGTTGCTTGTGGGATTTCGCGGCATGTCGCGAGCCAAATGGCAGTCAACTGCTCAGATGTATAATGTGATAAAAGTTGCTCTGAATAAGGGTCTGTCAAATGTTGAAATGTAACACCATTATCTGTATCCCATATGTTGTCCAATATCAACTCCAACACTTTTTGTGGTAGGTTAAACTACAATGTCTACCAATACCAATGCATACCAACCATTTAAATCAGTCATGCCCCTTTGTTAAGCATAACTTTATGGTTTATTATAATTTTAACTGATAAGTTACATAAAATATTCATAACAGTTGTCATGAATGAAGAATCTAGAAACAAAGCTATTTTTTATTATTAATGAAGTTTACCAGGCTGTAAACATTTTTATTTTTGTTGTAAAGTTAGACATTTTAAGATGGTGGTCTATGGAAATTGACTTACTTCTGGATCCTAATGGTCACTTTAAAAAATGCACTTTTTGGCACTTCCATGTTGGACTCCTTTTTCAGAATTGGGGGCTTTCCCTTGGGTTCCAGTGATAGCTGCAAAGACTGCTCTATCCCCAGCCACATACACCAGCTACTCTTTGGTAATCTATGTCAATTTTAATCCCACCACTGCACTACACTAATAGCCAAGGAAAGGCTCAGCTCAGAAAAGCAACTAAGGTCCGAATCTTGAGGTCAACTCTGAACAATTCTTTGTCAAGGTTCAATGGGTTAAAATATCAACTGATATCCAAAAACCATCAGTGAATCATGACTTTCTGATGAAAACACTAAAATGCATGTTAAAGTGGATAAGCTAAATAAAAATGTCAAGTAGGATTTAGTGATTTTCTCGTGAAATGAACATCTGGTCCCAAAACCCCTTATAAGCCTCAGGTAAAAAGGAAAGCCAATGCTGCATAAATTGCTATCTTACCTGCCAATGTGACATTGGAATATTGCTCTTTAAGCTGCCATGGAGATATCAATCTTAGCTCCATTGTAGTTCTCCTGTTTAGGGAAACTCCCATTCACCCAACTATTTTAGTCTTTCCCCATTGCGCTTCATCTAAATAAAACGGAAACCTCATACACGTTGCCACTTCTGTCGATTTAGTCAAGTTACTTTAATGTAGCTTGTATATTCAGCACCAGCTATTGCATATCTCCTCAATGCATATTGAATTACATTGTACACACAACAAATTTCACTAAATCCACCAGGGAATGAATGACAGTTCAAACAAAACATGGCTGCGACAGATAAGGTGCCGTAATGCGTCATATTTGCAGCTGGTAGAGAAGGATAAAGCTTTTTTGTTGTTGTTGCAATATTAATCTAAAAATGTACTGTTTTTTGTTTTCACCCTGTAAATTAGCCTCAGAAAGAAAGAAAAAAAACATATCATTCCATAAAAATAACTTTGAAGGGGGAAATTAATATTTTGTCTGAATAGGAAAATGTTTTGCTAGAGTGTATGGGAATGCAAGACACACTAACATTAAAATTAAATGGTATATGTATATTTTATTTGTTAAAAATGCATGCCTTTAGTTTATATTGATGCTGATGGCTGCTATAATTAGAGGTAGATGCAGTGGTTGAAATTGTTTGTGACTGGATAGAAATGGCCCAGGATGCATTAGGAGTCAGGGCCAGCCAGTGGCATCCAATGTTTTTCATTAGCAAGCCAGAATCGTTTTGAATTTAATTGTTAATTAAAACAGAAAGGAATTCATGTTCTGAGTGTAGAGAATTATGGGTGCACATCTGTCTTAGTAAACCCTTGAAACCCTTTCTATGCTCTGTGTAGCTTTATTCTGTCGACAGCAATCCAGGAGTAGAGCTATTAGAGCTCAAGCAGAAACCACATGTAACCAGTGTTACTCCGTTTCTTTCCTTCATTGGCTGAAAACCTAGAAATCTGTTGTGCAACATCTTAATCCACTACTTGGCTGCTCCCAGGTTAGCATATCGACCCGCCAATGCATGCTAATCCAGATGAAGAGCCATATCAGGTTGACTTTCACCAAACTAAAAAAAAAAGACATATTCAACATGTTCAGAAAGCCTGTATACACTCCTGTACTTGTGTGTGAAAGGAAAAAAAAAATAAATCTATAGAAAGTTAATTTCTAAAACTCAAATTATTTGGAAACAGAATAGACTGATAGCACAATGGTTTAGTGGTTAGCACTTTGCTGCTGCTCCTACAGGTCTCGGATTTAATATCAGTCTTGAGTATTTTCTCTGGGTACTCCACTGGCCTACTACAGTTCAAAAACATGCAGATTGGGTTAACTGGTATTTCCAAATTGCTCAGAGTGAGAGTGTGTGTCCTTGCTCGATGGATTGGCACCCCATGTGTATCCTGCTTTGGGATAATATTTACAGTAGGCCTTCAGGGTCCTGCAAGGCTGAAGGTTACCCCGGGTTTTTCCAGGGAATTTATCCTGAGTACAGAATAGCCCTATGGAAATTGCTAAGTGAGAATAAGTGGAAATAGAATAACTTCCATTTTCCCAAAGTGTTTTATGTTAAATCATCTTCATAAACTACTAGCTACAGGTTCTCTACATATGATACAATGATGCATGCATATTGTTAGTTTTTCTATCCACTCTAGTGTAGCATTGGTACTAAGTTTCATTTGTTTGATTGCAATCTTCTTGAAGTCTCCATTCAGGACTGGCTCCATTTATCGACTGCCCCAGTGTCTGATGATGATAATCTTCTCCACAACTGGATGCTACCAACATTGTACACATGGCAGTATATGATGATAGTCAATGAAGAAATAAAGACAGCATCATCTTATAGATCAGAGAGTTGTTAAAGGAGGTAGTTTCATTTGGTGCAGTAATTTATCCATTTTATCATTTCAACTTTGTCATTTTCTTTTTCAGATAATTCCCATACCAGGGTCTCCATAATTTCCCTGCTTTTTTTTTTTTCAACTAGTGCATTTGCACATCTCTTTGCTCTCCTCTTCTTATAAGGTTAGTCCAATTGTCCCAAACCTAAAACCCATATGCAGAACTGTAATTTAGCAAAGAGGAAAGAGATGGAAGCACTTGACTTGTCTCTCATCCCCTCTTCATGCTCTCAATAACCAGCATTTCTCTGTCTAATGTTCGCTTTGTGGAGAGACAATGTGAGTAATGAGACAGAACAAAGGTTTAAGAGGGTGCTGAGAGAAGGTGATAATCACTGTGGCGGGCTAATAACGCTGTCTCGTTAGCTTCCCGTGTCCTTTGAGTGTAACAGATAGAGGAAGAGAGGGCAGGATGGGCACTATTATTAATGCAATTAGAGCTTTTTATGAAAAATCAGTGCCTTGTTCTGTCTTAGACCACTTTGCCTTGAATAAACTGATAAGAAATATTATACATTTCAGAATATTTATATATTATTTCAAGAAGTTTTCATAGTATTGTGTATTAAGTGTATTACCATTACTCAGGTGCACTCAGGTGGATCTACTCATCCACTCACTCATTTACTTTCTGCAGATGAATGGTGAATCCCCAGGACATTGGGCATTAGGTGCAAATGTTAAATACTATGCTTTGTACTATGTGACGCGTTTAGGTTTGGATTGGCTGCATCATAGAACTGAATCATTAAGTCACTAAATCAGTATCAGCTTTGAATTACTGAAAGTCCAAATGAATATCAGATTTAATCTGAGTTCCTTTAAACGGACATTAACTGTTTGACCTTTTCCACTTGATTATTATTCGGTTTAGATGTTTTATTTGGTTGGGTAGTTATGCACAATTACCCTGCAATTGACTGGCATCCAGGATGTACCCCACCTCATGCCCTAAGTCTCCTGGGATAGACTAAAGGACCACACTCCTGTATATTAGGATGAAGCAGTATAGACTGAGGGAGTAAGGGAGTAAGTTAGGCACATGGTGTCCAATTGTGACAGGCATGTGCCCATTTCTTTTTTGTCCCTCGTTCACTTCAAAGGCTCCCTTTTTGCATGTGTGTGAAGTGGCAGGGCCAGCTAGACTGGATGCTAGGCAGGATGAGTAAAAGGCATTTGGAAGTCATTGGACATGGAAAGCCACAAGGGCTGATGTCTGAGGCTACGCCAGGGGATGGCTGAGTGGTGCTGACTGGCTGCAACAGCTAGAGGAGAGCCACATTGAATAGCTTGCAGGAACCACTGCACACGAGGATCCACTCTACCGCTCTAATACCACTCTACTGCACAAACTGGAGCACATGAGAGGTCTGTGACCAGGGCGATGCCCTGGGCCCCAGGGTCTTCAAAGTTGAGCTTACTATGCTGCCGTTGCACTAGCAGTTGGGGTGGCCTGCATACCACTGTTTCACATGCCTTAGCTCACTTCACAAAGGCGGGCAGATTAAATACTGCCGATTTAACTTCTGAGTTCACTTCACAAAGGCGGCTGGATTAAATATCGCTGTTTCACCTGCATTCACCTGCAAGGTGGATGGCTGCTGTTTGATCACCATGTTGGAGAAAGCAGTAAAAAAGCACCGCATTAGAGAAAGCTGTAAAAACATCCCAGGGCCGCGACATTTTCACCTCTGCCAAGTGGCAACCTGCATGATCCAGCCACTGAGAAGGAAAAAGGCGGCATCCATTCGCTGCTAAGGCCCATTTCCTAGCCGGGAAAGCCGCCCATCCATCATGAGAACTAACCAATGGATGTCTGGTAACAAGAGTTTTGTAGCAGATCCTTTGGGTGCAGTGGGTTGTGGTGTGAGGTCTCCCTGGATCCGACTTTGCCATGGGTGCTGAATATTGCTTGCATCTGTGAAGTTTGGATATCAGTGAGCTTGGGCTGGTTTATTTATTTATTTTTTATTTTTTTGCTTGGCCACATGTTTTGCTTGGCCCAATGGATGTTGTGGACTCGAAGGTTAATTTTATTTTCTTTACAATAGCAGCTATCTATTTCATTATTATGGGTGTACCAAAGCAATCACTATCTGTTTCTCTTTCGCTTCAGTAACTACATTATCCATACAATTGGGCACAATTTAAGAGTTATATTGTTTTATTTTAGTGAATCCTTGAATCACTTGTCAACATGAGGTTTAAATCTTGGCTCTGATAGTTCATCTACCACAGTGTGTGGAGAATCTAAAAAAAGCTTGCACAGTAACTATTTTTATTCGTATTTCCACACACCTCTTTTCACACACCTCAAGTGTTGGGTGTTTGAACATTGCCTCTGGTCTGTGTGAGTGGAGCTTGCCTATTTGCCATGTGCATGGTGGGTTTCCTTGTGTACTCCAGTTTTCCCCCACAGTGTAGGCTAATTGGTGTTGCCAAATTGCCCAGAGTGTATGACTTGGTGTCTCTGTGTGTAACACCCCATCCTAGGGTGTACCCCACCTTGAACACTGAGTTCCCTGGGATAGGCTCCAGGCCCCCAATGACTGTACACAGGATAAGCAGTATAGACAATTTATTTTTTTTCCCTCAAAATTTAAGCCAAGCAGCAGCCAGTCAGCCAGTCCTTACCTATCAAGGTGCTTGCTCTCAATTTCCTTTCTAAAAAATATCTATATCCATCAGTCTGTCCATCATTTGAAGATCTTTCATGGAGTAAATATGTGCAAGTAGTTAATCTGATTATTTTTCTTTCTCAGTATTTATCAGCAACAGAATCCATAAAGACACATGTACACTTTCTAAAAACCACCATGAGGTTGAAAATATCCTTGTTCGTGTTTACACATTTCCACAGATTCATTCTGTAAGACTAATGATGACTTCTGCAATCCCCCTGTCCCAAACCTCAGAGACCTTCTCCCCTCCTGGAGGTCAGGTTAATTGTATTTTAATCCACTATTACCATAAAGCTATAAATCATAGCCAAGTGCTGTCCCAAGGGCCTGACTGTAATCAAAACACAGTGACCTACAGAGCATGGACAGGAAGAAGCTCGACAGTGAGGGCGGCAGGAGATGTTTCCAAAGGGAACAAAGGTCTTTACCCCTAGCCCCCCTGACACAGCATTTCCTGATTAGGTGTCACAGGGTTTTACAGAGTTTTCCATGATAGAAAATACAATGCGACAGGGCCTCATATAGAACCTTAAGGCAGTGCTTTGAAATTAATCAGATATATACAGCATCATTCACTAATAGAAAAGTAACATTTTTAAAGGTCTGTTATACAGAGTGAAAAGAAAAACAAAATGATATTCTGTCTCATTGCTAATATATTTAAGGTTTCATTCTAGAAATAAAATGTTTTATATAACAGGTGGTTGAGGCTCGATTGCTGAACGGATGGTGGTGTTGAGGCTTGACCCCACTTTTACCACTGAAATCACAAGACCATTAAACCTGTGCACCATACAACCAGCCCCTGCATGCTACAGTACACCCAGTTAGAAAATGGGTGGCTTGCAACAGGAAAGGCATCCAGCATAAAACTTGTGCCAAGTCTTGCAGATTATATAATCTGATGTGGTGATCCGTATCCCGGATTTAAAGGACAAAGAAAAAAAAAATATTTCAGACTGTTCTACTAGAAAAAAAAAGTTAATTAAAATAATGTCTGGATCAGTTAACAAAAGTGAATAACTTGAAGATAATAATATTCCCCTTATATGCCACAACAATTTGGCAATTTATGAAAATAACATTATACATATATAATAAAGCAGCTGTAATCATCATCATCAAACTAGCATTTTTGTGTCTTTTTAAGTAATACTACTACTACTACTACTACTACTACTAATAATAATAATAATAATTATTATTATTATTAATTATTATTGTTATTATTATTATTATTATATAATAAAAAAAGAAAAGAAAGAAAACATCACAATATCAATGACTGTAAATGATGATGTACATTTTAAAAGTTAATATAAAGTGTGATTTGGAACTGTATTAATTTAAGCTGCTGAGAAAAATAGTGTATGACATTATCTAAATCATTTGTGTAGAGCCAGTCTTCTTAAATATTAATAAATTAGTTTGATTATTTATATTTAGTTATGGACTTTTGGTAATTGTTCGTTTGAAGAAGCTGTTGGACTTTAACCTTTAAGAGGATA
Organism: Clarias magur; assembly: GCA_013621035.1. NCBI lineage: Eukaryota > Metazoa > Chordata > Actinopteri > Siluriformes > Clariidae > Clarias > Clarias magur. The sequence goes on from QNUK01000678.1 coordinate 84,091, forward strand.
TTCATTGTAAGGGAGTAAGGATCAAGGCAGTGTGAGCATGGAGAAGGAACAAGCAGCTCTTGATTGGTTCATTAGTAATTTGGGTTACATATTGGCTCTGAGTAAGGGCAAACTGTTCCAGAGGCAAGTGCATTGTTTATCTGGATGCGTTCACATTTTACCAGTCTAAGAAAATCAAGAACTTTGGTTATTCAATAGAATGTTTTGGAAGAATTTATTAATTTACTGTCATGTCTTCCTGGTTCGAGTGAGACGCAGATGCAGAATCCATTTGTATAAGCAGTGTCTTTATTGAATATTCTCTTTTCTCAAAACAAAAACACAAAGAGAAACAAAACCAAATAAAGTCCCGTGACGCTCACGGCGATTCCGAGCGAGGCTTCCCAGGCAGGGTCTGCAGGTGGGCGAACATGAACCGTTTCGGCTTCTGGAGAATATGCGGAAAATAAAGGAAACTCTTGTAATGTCCTTGTGACTCTTGAGGGTCTTTCCTTCCTCCCAGAGTCCCACACCTGCAGACACTGCTCAATCCTGGGAGCGAGACGGGCAGAAGAGAATCATTAACGTCTTTACATATAACAAGGAGAGGGACAAGTGAGGACAGACATAAGGTGCACAACAGTGAACCGACGAAGCCCTACGGGTTCGACTGGAATAAATAGTAGACACACAAGGGAATCACAGGTGTTCGTGTTTAGTGCTTAAGTGCTTAAGTGCTGGTAGTGAATACATAGACACACTAGGTGGGGACAAAGAGTCAACTCAGTAATCCGGGGAACTTGATCTTATTCCCCTGATCCGTGGAGGTACGGGTGTTACAGTACCCCCCCCCCCAGGACCGGCTCCCGAGAGGGGATGTGAGGGCTGTCTCCGTGTTACCGGAGGGAGTCGAGGCTCACCAACCTGATGGGATGGCCGGTGAGGGGGACGACCCGGACGTCGCGGCGCCGGGCGTTTCTTTCCAGATGGAAATCCCTAATGAGCCCTCTATGCAAGATGTCCTTAGCCGGCACCCAGCTCCGTTCCTCCGGGCCGTACCCCTCCCATTCCACCAGATATTGAAGGGAACCCCCTCTCCTCCGGGAGTCTAGTAGTTTTCTGACTCGAAACGCCGGAGCGCCCTCAATCTCCACGGCTGCTGGGGTTGCTGGTTCCGCCACACCTTCGTCCAGCGGTCCCCGGGTCACTGGTTTAAGAAGAGAGATATGGAAGACAGGGTGGATGCGTAAATGGGTTGGTAGTTGTAGTTTAAAAGAAACAGGGTTTATTTGGGCTAAAATAGGAAAGGGACCTATATAGCGGGGTGTGAGCTTACGGCAGGGAAGATTCAAGTGAAGGTCCCTTGTGGAGAGCCATACTCTATCGCCTACCTGGAGCGGAGGACTTTCCCTTCGTCGTCTATCGGCAAATTTCTTAAAGCGACGAACTGCCTGGGAGATCTTAGTGTGGGCCTCTTCCCATACCTTTTCCGCTCTTTTAAACCAATCGTCCACCCGAGGGACTTCGGTGGGTGTGGCATCCCAGGGACAGAGCGGGGGTTGATGCCCAAGTATACATTGGAAGGGCGTTAGGCCGGTAGCGGAGTGACGTAGCGAATTTTGCGCGTATTCCGCCCAGATTAAGCATTCTGCCCATTCGTGTTGACGGCTACTACAATATGCTCGAAGATATTTTCCGAGCTCCTGGACAGTCCGCTCGGCCTGACCATTAGACTCGGGGTGATAGCCCGACGTTAGGCTAACAGTGGTGCCCAATTTCTGAAAGAAAGCTTTCCAGACTCGTGCGATAAATTGGGGCCCACGATCGGATACGATATCTTCGGGGATACCATAGCAGCGAAACACGGTTGAAAATAAGGCTTCTGCTACCTGGAAGGCTGACGGGAGGGAGCCGAAAGGGATAAATCTACACCCCTTGGAAAACCGATCGATCACTACTAGAATAGTGGTGTAGCCCTTAGATACAGGCAGATCCGTGACAAAGTCCACTGAGATATGGGACCACGGTCTGTGAGGAGTATCTAACGGCATTAATTTACCAACCGGCAGGTGTCTAGGATTTTTTGAGATTGCACAAACTGCACAAGACGAAACCACTGTTTCTACTGACTTCCGCATATTTGGCCACCAGTACTTTGGCTCTAGCAGTCTACAAGTCCGAATGATCCCGGGGTGTCCGGCCGCTGCACTCGTGTGTGCGTGAATGATTACCTGTTCTCGTAGGGACACCGGCACGTAGGTTCTCCCCGGAGGACATTGTCGCGGCGCGGCGTGGGACCGTGCCGCTTCTGCAATCTCCGAGTCGAGGTCCCACATGATCGGTGCCACCACGAGAGACGAGGGCAGGATTGGCTCGGGCTCTATGGGTTCCCCAGGGGCTGTGTAGTACCGGGATAAAGCATCCGCTTTTTTATTTTTTGACCCGGGACGGTAAGTAATAGTGAAGCGGAAGCGAGTAAAGAACAGAGCCCATCGGGCTTGGCGAGGGTTTAATCGTTTTGCTTGTTGGATATATTCTAAGTTGCGATGATCGGTCAGCACTACGAATGGGTGATCGGCTCCCTCTAGCCAGTGCCGCCACTCCTCTAACGCCGCTTTTACTGCTAACAGTTCGCGATTGCCGATATCATAGTTGCGCTCGGCAGGGGTTAGTTTACGCGAAAAGAAAGCGCAAGGGTGGAGTTTTTCTGGGTTGCCATGACGCTGTGACAGCACCGCCCCAATCCCCACTTCAGAGGCATCGACTTCAACCAAAAAAGGCTTGGTTGGGTCGGGGATTTTTAGTATGGGTGCCGTAGTGAATGCGGTCTTAAGATATTGAAACGCTCTGCGTGCCTCCGGCGGAAACTCACGCAGACGCTTAGGCTTCCCCTTTAGTAGGGTTGTTAGCGGCGCTGCCAGCATACTGAAACCCCGGATAAAGCGTCTATAAAAGTTAGCGAAACCCAGAAAGCTCTGTAGCGCCTTTACCGATTGGGGTTCCGGCCATTGTTGCACCGCCTTCACCTTGGACGTCTCCATTTCGACCCCCAGTGGCCCTATGCGGTAGCCGAGGAATGCGATCTCTTTTTTATGGAACTCGCACTTCTCCGCCTTCGCATAGAGCCCGTGTTTGCGCAATCGATGAAGGACGGCAGTTACATGTTGGACGTGCTCGGAGTATGACCGAGAGTAAACCAAGATATCATCCAAGTAAACTATCACATATCGGTTTAACATATCCCTAAACACGTCGTTCATGAACCCCTGAAACACCGCAGGTGCGTTTACCAATCCATAAGCCATCACGTTGTATTGGTAATGGCCAGATGTAGTGCTAAACGCCGTCTTCCACTCATCGCCCTTACGCACACGAACGAGATTATAGGCGCTGCGGAGGTCGAGTTTAGAAAAAACAGAGGCGCCTTGGAGTTGGTCGATGGCGGTCGGTACCAACGGTAGTGGGTGCTTGTATTTTACTGTTACTGCATTGAGACCTCTATAATCAATACAGGGACGTAAACCCCCCCCTTTCTTATCGATAAAGAAGAACCCTGCCGAGGCGGGTGACGTGGACCTACTGATGAGACCCTGCTGGAGAGCTTCACTCACGTATTCCTCCATAGCCCGTGTCTCCTCCACGGACAATGGGTAAACACGCGAGCTCGGCGGTGTTTTCCCCGGCAAAATCTCAATCGCGCAGTCCCACGGCCGATGAGGGGGAAGTCGTGCGGCTGCCCTAATGCTAAACACGTCTTGAAACTGTGCATACTCGGATGGTACTTCTATCGATACTAGGGCTAGCGGGCTTTCAATGGATGTGGTTTGGACCGTCAATGTAGGCGGTATACATTTCTTAGCACATCTAGGGGCCCATGATAGGATGCGAGATTTTTCCCAATCAAAATTAGGATTATGAGAGCTGAGCCATGGGAGACCCAACACGACGGAATGATCTGACCGAGGGAGTACAAAGAATTTTAGTTCCTCGGAATGACCGGGAAAAGTTAATCGGAGGGGCGCAGAGATTTGTTTAATAGGAGAATGCCGAAGGTTATGACCATCCAAAGCTTTAATTGCGATAGGGGCTGGTAGCTTCGACAAGGGAGCCTGTAGCGAGGAAAGAAGAGAAGATGTTATAAAATTTCCAGCCGACCCAGAATCTACAAGGGGAAAGACACACATAGACTGGTTAGCATACGACAATTGTGCTTTAACACAGAAGGAGTGATGTGTGCGTGGAGGTGTGATGTGTATTACTTTTTGGAGTAAGGGGCAGTGATTTATGGTGTGTTTTTCCCCCCCACAGTACAAGCACAGCCCCTCTTGTATGCGTCGTTTCCTCTCCTGGGCCGTGAGTCGGGATGTGCCGAGGTCCATGGGTTCTCCCGGAGTTCCTTCCCGAGGCTCCGTCGCGGGGGTGCTGAGGCTGGGACGATGGCGGAACTCCGACCGTTTGGGCGGGGTTTTCGGGGAGATGTGTCGTCTCTGGCTGCGGAGGTGCTGGTCTAGTTTTATGGCCAGCGTGATGCACTCGTCCAGGGACATGCCCGTATCCCGACAGGCCAATTCCAGCTGGACCTCGGGTTGTAGTCCATCCCTGAATCTCGCTAGGAGACTGCGGTCACACCAGCCACTCTCCGCGGCCAGTACCCGAAAACGGATCGCATAATCCGCCACTGTGGCAGTCCCTTGTTTCAGCCTCAGCAGCTGTTGTTCCCCCGTTCTGCCCTGATCGGGGTGGTCGAACACCGTGCGGAACTCCGAAAGAAATTGCGGGTAGTTGGATGCCGCGATTCTGCCAGCGCTCCAAACCGCCGCGGCCCAATCCATCGCGGTTCCTGTGAGCTGCTGCGTGACGAAGCTGATCTTCTGTAGATCCGTCATGTTCGGGAAATCCAGGAGCCACAGCTCACAGGCCAGGAGAAACCGCTTGCACCCCTCCGGATTCCCGTCATACCTTTCCGGGGGGTTCGGGCGAGGTGGTAGCGGTGTGGAGCGCGGACCTGGCGCGCAGAGCGAAGGCAAGCGGTGCATAAGTTGTTCCATCCCGCGCGCCAGGTCATTCACGGCTCTGGCCAACCCGTCAATCTCATTCTGTTGGCCTCGGATGTAATCGAGGACGGGGGCTTCGTCCTCAGGAAGAGGGGTTCCTGCTGCGTCTGGTATGGTCGGTTCATCTGTCATGTCTTCCTGGTTCGAGTGAGACGCAGATGCAGAATCCATTTGTATAAGCAGTGTCTTTATTGAATATTCTCTTTTCTCAAAACAAAAACACAAAGAGAAACAAAACCAAATAAAGTCCCGTGACGCTCACGGCGATTCCGAGCGAGGCTTCCCAGGCAGGGTCTGCAGGTGGGCGGACATGAACCGTTTCGGCTTCTGGAGAATATGCGGAAAATAAAGGAAACTCTTGTAATGTCCTTGTGACTCTTGAGGGTCTTTCCTTCCTCCCAGAGTCCCACACCTGCAGACACTGCTCAATCCTGGGAGCGAGACGGGCAGAAGAGAATCATTAACGTCTTTACATATAACAAGGAGAGGGACAAGTGAGGACAGACATAAGGTGCACAACAGTGAACCGACGAAGCCCTACGGGTTCGACTGGAATAAATAGTAGACACACAAGGGAATCACAGGTGTTCGTGTTTAGTGCTTAAGTGCTTAAGTGCTGGTAGTGAATACATAGACACACTAGGTGGGGACAAAGAGTCAACTCAGTAATCCGGGGAACTTGATCTTATTCCCCTGATCCGTGGAGGTACGGGTGTTACATTTACCCTTAAAAAAGCATCATTGATACCCCTTTCCAGACTGATACATGTCAATTACTTTGTTTCGCATCTGTTCTTGTATGTATGTAGTTATTTACTTTGCACTTATTTTATTTATTTTTTTTTTTTCAAAAGGTTCTATTTAACTGATTTCTTGATTCACAGGTCTGGCAGTAATCAGGCCAGGGTGTGGTAAGTGGAATTCAACACAACTTTCCAAAAGCAAGCAGGGAAAATTACTTTTTTTTATTTATTTATTTATTTTTTTACATATGGCCAGGTAGGTTTAGACAGCTTTTTTCTCTTAACATATATAATCGTCATTTAAAAACTGTGATCATTAGTGGTCCAGTTTTGATGCTCACATGCCCACTGTAGGTGCTTTTTTTTGTGGCATCTAGGGGTCTGCATGAGCATTCAACTGGTGTGAATGTAAGCTGGGATAGGCCCCAGGCCCCCCATGACACTGAATACAAAATAAAATGGTATGAGTGAATGAATGGGTGCGTGAGTGAGTCTGATCTGTGTATTGTACATTAGAGTAGATCACTGTTCACATACTGTACATGAGGGTATTTAGGTGATTCTCATAACTGTGGATGTGAGGATAGGTGAAAGGAACATTTTTATAAAGTTTTTTTTTTTTTTTTTCAAGACTAGAAAACTAAAAGCAAGCTATGTCAGTACTAACATAAACCCATGTGTCAGGAGTCAAATAGGAGTCAAAAGATTTAAGCTTTGAGCTTTTGCATTACAAATCTTGGCTCCAAATGTGTGTTTCTTTCATTTTTAGCCTTTGAGCACTGAAGATTTTTACAGCAAACCCTTGAGTTCTGGACGACGATCTGAAGATAAGAAAACTGTTTACTGCGCCAGATAAATCTGTCATGGTAAAATATTTTTAAGTTATCAAAAATTATATTAGGTTCGATTTTATAGTGTACGATTTGTAGCTGGCTAATGTATTGCATTCATTAGAGAAAAAAAATGAGGGTGATAATGTAATATTTAAAATATAGGAATAATACATTGTTGTTTAGGAAATTGTACAATACTGTAAAATAAATGTTGTTTATAAGAAGCCTAAGAAAGTAAATATAGAATGTAACAAAGTAAAGAAGGGGCATGGTTATGTAAATTAAGGGACGCTTTCTTGTCATGGTGCTCTAAGGTAAACACGGATACAGAGTTAAAATGTGGGAACTTGACGAGGAAAAATGAACAAAAATTTACTCACAGGACTGAGTTACACCATGGATTCGTTCTCATCATGTGAATTTATGAAGAAAGAGTCATAAAAAATGAAAGTGCTTTTTTTTTTTTTTTTTTGTTATGTGCTATTGCAGGGGTGTCCAAATCCAGTCCTGGAGGGCCAGTGTCCAACACAGTTTGGTGCTTCTTCTTCTCAAACACAGCTGATTTAACTAATCTGCTAATTACTAGGATCAGTGGGTGTGTTTAGGTGTTGGTGAATTACAAACTGTGCTGGTCACTGGCCCTCCACGACTAGATTTGGACACCCCTGTGCTATTGTATCATCCAGACAAAGCATTATTATGGCACTGTGCAAAAGTTTGGGCTCTCTAAGGGTTCCAGAGTCTCAGAGTCTTTTTACAAGGTTTCAGACATTAATCAGGTTGTTAGATCTGACGCATGGCAGCAACCGTCAGTAGTAAATGCCAGTTTCAAAGCTTTACAAATACTTTGACTCTTCAAAGCTTGTGCACACACTTACAGTCACTCGACAACCATGGGTTCATCTAAGCAGCTTTGTAAGACTCTGGAAATGTATGTCATTGATGCCCACAATGCAGGAGAAGGCTACAAGAAGGTATCAAAGCGTTGTCAGCTTGCAGTTTCCACAGTGAGAAATGTAACTAAGAAATGGCAGTTCAGGGGAACTATGGAGGTCAAGATGAGATCTGGAAGACCAAGAAAACTCTTGGAGAGAACTGCTCGTATGCTGGTCAGAAAGACAAATCATAACCCCTATTTGACTGCAAAAAACCTGCAGGAAGATTTAGCAAACTCAGGAGTGGTGGTGCACCAATCCACTGTGCAGCGATGCTTGCACAGATAAGACCTTCATGAAAGAGTCAGCAGAAGTCAGAAATGTCAGAAGTATGCAACAGAGCATCTACAGAAGCTTGATGCATCTTGGAAACAAGTGCAGTGGACTGATGAAGCTAAAATAGAACTCTTTGGCCACAATCAGCAAAGGCATGTTTGCAGAAAAATAGGAGCAGCATTTCATGAAAAGAACACTTTGCCAACTATTAAGCATGGGGGTGGATCTATCATGCTTTGGGGTTGCGTTGCAGACAGTGGCACAGGAAACATTGCACAGATGGAGGGAAGAATGGATTCCACTAAATACCAGCAAATTCTGGAAGCAGACATCACACCATCAGTAAAAATGCTGAAGCGGAAAAGAGGACGGCTTCTACAACAGGACAATGTCCCTAAACATACCTCGAAATCCACTATGGAAAACCTCAAGAGATGCAAGCTCTTCCCTGATTTAAACAGTCCCCTGATTTAAACCTCATTATAAATTTGTGGGTAGATCTTAAAAGAGCTGTGCATGTGTAAGGGTTCACCGCTAGAGGGCACTGTGTGCCCGATAAGTTTACTTTTCTAGTTTTTGGTTTGTAGACTCCGTTTCCCAGAAGGCACCTCGGTCAGGTGATGAGGGAGCACTCCTAGTCTCCTAGTCCCTATTAGTCTCTGGTCTCTCCCCGTCTCTAGTCTTTCCCCGTTTCTAGTCTGGTCTCTGGTCTCTGGTCCCATCTCATCTCCTGTCTCATCTCGGGTTTTGTCTCATCTCCGTTTAGTTCCAGCTTTTAGTGTGACATCTTTGGAGTGCATCAGTGGGGGAGTCTTTGGAGAGCACCTCAAGGGAAGCCCTGTATCTCCAAGGATGACCCAGTGCCGCATCCGCCACCCGGCTTTGAGGATGACCCAGTGCTGCATCGGAGCATTTGTTTTAGTTTGTTGTAGTTTTTCTTAGTTTAAGTTATGTTATGTAACCTCAGTTTGAAGAAGGTTCTAGTTTTGTTATGTTTATGTTCATTGTGTTTGGATTTATGGAGCTGGTTTTGTTAGGTTGTCTCTTGTCTTGTGTAAGTACTGTTTGTCTCCAGTGTTTGTTTGCCTCTTGTTTAATTCCTGATATGTCTAGTTCCTTGTATGTTTAGGTATTTGTATTAGTATGTTTAGCCACATGAGTGCTTAGTCACTAGTAGGTGTAGCCGCTAGTAGGCTTTAGCGACTGGTAGGGTTAGCCACTCTCCTTAGTCTCTCCTCATCTCTAGTCTCTCCTTGTCTCTAGTCTCTCCCCATCTCTAGTCTCCCTTAGTCACTAATCTCTCCCCGTCTCTAATCTCTTCCTGTCTCTAGTCTTTCCCCTGGTCTCGTCTCTGGTCTCTGGTCTGGTCTCGTCTCCTGTCTCGTCTCTGGTTCTGTCTTGTTTCCATTTAGTTCCAGCTCCATGTCTCCTTGTGTTTCACTCTTAGCCTGTGTTTCGCTCTAAGCCTGTGTTTTGCTAAAGAGCTGGTGTAAAGCTCTATGCTTGTTTATATAAAGAGTTTGAGTTTAAGTTTCTTTGATTGTTTTGTTTCTTTATTGTTCATGTTTTGTTTTATTTTGTTATTAAAAGACTCTTGTTTAAAACAACCCTCTACGCCTGCCCTCTTTCTGCCCACAGCAACAACAACCAGCAATACCACCCATTACATGACATTATAAGAATAATGAATATTATAGAACTACTGTAGAAGCCTTTTGCGAGAACGAATGGGAGATATATATATATATATATATATATATATATATATATATATATATATATATATAGTTTTTTTGTTACTTTAACATAAAGAAAGACAAAACATACAGTACAGACCAAAAGTTTGGACCCACCTTCTCATTTAAAGAGTTTTCTTCATTGTGTTCTTTGTGTTCTTTGGCCCAAACGCGACTCTTCTGCTTGTTGCCTGTCCTTAGCAGTGGTTTCCTAGCAGATCTTCTAGCATGAAGGCCTGATTCACACAGTCTCCTCTTAACAGTTGTTCTAGAGACGTGTCTGCTGCTAGAACTCTGTGTGGCATTGACCTGCTCTCTGATCTGAGCTGCTGTTAACCTGCGATTTCTGAGGCTGGTGACTCGGATGAACTTATCCTCCGCAGCAGAGGTGACTCTCGGTCTTCCTTTCCTGGGGCGGTCCGCATGTGAGCCAGTTTCTTTGTAGCGCTTGATGGTTTTTGTGACTGCACTTGGGGACACTTTCAAAGTTTTCCCAATTTTTCGGACTGACTGACCTTCATTTCTTAAAGTAATGATGGCCGCTCGTTTTTCTTTACTTAGCTGCTTTTTTCTTGGCATAATACAAATTCAAACTCGTTGAATGAGAAGGTGTGTCCAAACTTTTGGTCTGTACTGTATATGATAGTAAGATGGCTTAATGGTTAGCACCATGAAGAAAGAAATGGACGGATTCTACTGATGTAAAAAAGAAATCAGCAAGAGCGAGTAAGGTTAGCAATGTGTGTGAAAAATGACAGATGTCCACAGTTACCGCAAGATTGCGGGCAGTGGCTGAAGGAGTGATTTGATCTGATTTATGTTTGTGCTTGTCTAAAATGACAAAATGTAGAAAAGTTCAGGGGATGAATACTTTATCAAGGCATAGTATGTGAGATGTGCTGGAAAAACAAATCTGATCCATGGTGATCCCACAACAGGATGTAAATAATACTGCAAGATACTATACCAAACACACCTCAGAGGTCTAGTGCACATTTTGCTATGTTATAGCCTTATTCCAAAATGGACTAAATTCATTATTTTCCTCAAAATTCTTCAAACAATACCCCATAATGACAATGTGAAAAATATGTATTGAAAATAAATGAAAGCTCCCGAGAGGTGCAGTGGTAAAGTGCTCACTCTATCACCTGGAGATCGCTGGCTCAATCCCCGGTTGATGTTGTAACCACTCGCAGCTGAGAGGCTAGAGAGAGCTAATTGGCCAAACTCTCTTAGGGGGTGGGATGGGACCTATTAATTATGATTAATATTAATCATTAATATTAATCATTAATTATGACTTTACAGCCAATCACAGGCATCTATGAGCTCACGCAAGTGGAACAAGCAGAGAACGCTGTCCTCTGAGTGTGTTACGCTGTCCCCAATGGTGCATGAGTGAGATTTTCAAAAAGATGAGGTCAGTGGCATCACGTAATTTGGAGGGAAAAAAATTATACTTAAAAGAGAAAACACTTCTATTCTGCAGCCGTCTCGACTGAATGGTTGTAGTAACCTTAATGTGGGAGCCCCTCGTGATGGGGAGGAATTGAATATGAGTAAATTAGGGAGAAAATCAGGAAAAATCCAAGAAAAAACAATACAAATATAAAAAAAAAGAATTACAAGTACATAAGTATTCACATACGTATTGACTCATAAGCCTTTGCCATGACACTCAAAATTGAGCTCAGATGCATCCTGTTTCCACTGATCATCCTTGAGATGTTTCTACAACTTGACTGGAGTTGATTGGACATGATTTTGAAAGGCACGCACATGTCTGTATAAGGTTCCACAGTTACCAGTGCATGTCAGAGCCCAAACCAATTCATGAAGTCCAAAGAATTGCCTGTCGATCCCTGAGAAAGAATTATATCGAGGCACAGATCTGGGAATGTGTACAGAAAAAAATTCTGCAGCATTGAAGGTCCAGATGAGCACAGTGGCCTTCATCATTTGTAAATGGAAGAAGATAGGAACCACCAGGACAATTCCTAGAGTGGTTGCTTGGCCAAAGTGAGAGATTGGGGGAGTAGGACCTTAGTCAGGGAGGTGACCAAGAACTCAATGATTAGTCTGAAATCGCTCCAGCATTTTTCTGTGGAGAGAGGCGAACCTTCCAGAAGAACAAACATCTTGTAGAATCATACTCAAAAAGCCTTGAGGCTGTAAAAGGTGCTTCTTTCTCATGGTCTGAGAGTCCTTCAGGTGCCTTTTGGCAAAGTCCATGTGCCTGTAAAGTGCCTTTTACTGATGAGTGGTGTAACGAGTTCGACCATTGTTGCATGGGCTGCACCATAAAGCATGGACACAAGGCAAGGTCTCTGGAAAAGAAAGGAAAAAAGGGAAGGAAAGGGTTAAAGGAGGTTGGAAGGGAAAAAGGGCAGGAAAGATGTGCACGTGATGTGATGCGGGACAGCTTTCCCGGCTGGGAACGAGGGCCGTGACTATGTACCTCCTGCGAGAGTTGAATATGCTTGGGAGCTCTGGCAGTGAGCTTCATTCCCCGCTGTGGTTTATAGTGCGGGGAGAAGCCCAGGATCCATTAATGGAGATAGCTCACCATCCATGCCTATTTCCGTGGCCCCACCCCTTTGTACATCTGCAGAAGGGGAGGCCGTCTAGCTAGTGAGTGAGGAGGAGGCCTGATTGGTGGAGCTTTGAATAGATGGTTGTTCTTCTGAAAGGGTTTTCCTCTTTCCACAGAGAAACACAGGAGCTCTTTCATTGTGACCATCGGGTTCTTGGTCACGTCCCTGACTGAGACCCTTCTACCACAGTTGCTCAGTTTGGCCAGATGGCCCGCTCCAGGAAGAGTGCTGGTGGTTCCAAACTTCTTCCATTTCAATGCTGCAGACTATTTTTCTGTACTCTTCCCCAGAACTGCCTTGATACAATGCTGTCTCTGAGGTGTACAGACAATTCCTTAGACTCCAAGGCTTGCTTGTACCCTGACATGCACTGTTAACTGTGGAACCTTATATAGACAGGTGTGTGCTTTTCCAAATCATGTCTAATCAACTGAATTTACCACAGGTGGACTCCAGTCGAGTTGTGGAAACATCTCAAGGGTGAGCAGTGGAAAGAAGATACACCCAAGCTTAATTTTTGGTGTCATGTAAAAGGTATCTGGCTACTCTGTATAGGCTGAATTAACATCTTCTGATACAGTTTGTAGTGTGGATTATTCACATGGCAGATATGCCTTCTCTCTCTTTCTCTTTATCTGTAGCTTTTTAATTTTTTCTCAGCCTTTCCCAGTTCCAACTCAACAACGCAAGTAAAAGTTGGGGCACTAATTTATACCTACAGATGTGAATCATACGTAGACTGCTGATTTGTGAGCACAACAACTTTTTTATTCGATTCAATTCAGTTGTACTAATGTATACTGTCTGATTCATCTCTAGCAGCTATACTTCCTATAGGTTTGGGAGTATTAAAGTTCTTGAAAGCATCTAATAAAAATACTTAGTATCTTATGTTGTTGATTGTTTAAATGCAATGTCTCATACAACATGTCTCATACAAAGCAATATTTTTTTTTGTCCTGGCGAGCTTTAGATCCACACTCCAGTCCAGTAGGTGACAATAATGCACCAACTGAGAGCGAGAGAGACAAGAGACTGCTTATGGCTCATACAGTGTAAGTATTAACAGAAATGATTGTGTTTATCACAATAAAGAGTGTGACTTTCTTCATTTTGTTCTCATGTGTTTTCAGTTATGGTGTTTTAGGAATTAATGGTATTATACAAAAGGCAAAACATATTCCCATGCTGAGGACTTACGGATTACAGGAAAACAAAGAGCCAAAACACTGTTAACAGATCAGACGACTTCCAAAAATTCCAAAAAGGGGTGGGGCACCATAGATCACTGACATCGGTCACAGCGAATCAGCTGCCGTTTACCTTTTGGCCGCAAGCTATAAATGGATCCCGGTGGGTAGGATGGTTAATGTATGTTACTCATTTTCTTTTCCTCTGCCTGCAGACACCTGTAGAAACCATTTCTCTTGATCCCCGCTGAGACAAAGCTCGTGCTCCAGTACGTCTGCATTCCCAATCTGGGCTCCCTCCACTACAGCTCGCCTTGCCCGCAGCACCACGTTGTCTGAGCTCAGACCGCAATAGGGGTGATATATTTTCTGCACACTTACTGCACCCACTAAGTACTAAAGACAAGGGTTATAAGCTGAGAAGCTCCAAAAACATTTGTTATTTCTTCTATTTTCTTTAATTTCTCTAATTATTGACTGAAAAAAAAGCCCCATGGATTCATTGCACTCTAAGCCTCATGTCCATGATTTGTTTGTGCTTACTACGGAGCTTTACATTGGTGGAGAATGCAGGCAGAAAACACGAACCCCAGGGCACAAACCCCACCTGAACATTATCTCGGGGCACTTGCTGGAGATGAGCATTCAGCAGCAGAACCTACATACATTCTGAGAGTACTAGGGCATAAGCCAGACAACTTTTCTTGCAGAAACTCCAGGACTGCAACAATTTGGCAGTGGACTGTGTTTATATGTTTTGCCATGCACCAACTTTCAAATACACTCCATTTGAGGGTGTATGTTCTTCTAGGGAGGGAGCCCTAGTAATTACACTTGCTGGAAGACCAGCATCTCTTAATTGGTCTCCCCCAGGTGCCAGACGTGAAGGTTCCAGAGCTCAGGTCGGGGATGAAATATTGTCCCCTGCACCTGAGAAGGAAAATCCCTCCTCACTGGAATCACCCATGGTGAGCCGTCGAGGAGAGATATTAGATTTTAGAACCACACGCTGGTCAGCCAACGGGGCGCTATCAATACGAGACGCAAGCTTTGTTGACGAACCTTCGCCAGGACATCGGAGGGAATGCATAAAGACGCAGTCTGGGTCACTCGTCCAAACCCAGAGGAGCTGGAGGACTCAGAGCATAATAAAGAGGATATTGGATTAGGACATGGTAGCCTCTCAACTGCTGAAGCCATCATTTCGAGGCAATTGATGTTTGAAAAGAGATGAAAAGAAAATTGAAAAGAGATGACACGTGGCACATCACTGACTCCAGATCACTAGGGCTGGATGGCCATCCAGCTGTGAGGCTGGCAACTTGCGATGACAACACGGACCTAGAGTGGGCCCCAGAGTCAAAAACCGAGGTCTGAACCACATAGAAAGGGTGTGAAGCCCCTGTGCGTAACCCTTATTTGCCCCTGGGGATTGGCCCTTGGATGAAATCCCCTGGTGCTTAGCCATAACTGAAACAATCTCATGTGCACAAGGCCCAATGGCAGCTGCATCCACCATGGATGCAGCTGCCATTAGAACACTCTGAAAGTATGAGCAATCACTTTCTGGCCTAGCCTGATTTCCTTTAGGGTTTTGTGAATGGATTCGACAAGTGCAGGAGACAGCTGTGTCTGTATTGCAATCGAATTCCATATGACACCCAAATATGCTGTCCTCTGAGCGGGAAGGAAAACGCCTCTCCCGGCGCTGAGTCTCAATTCGAAGAATCGAAGTGAGCTAGGATGACATCTTGATGTCGAAGCGCTAGCTGCTAAGACTGAGCCAGAATCAGCCAGTAGTCTATATAATTCAGAATACATGAATTTTATATTTGTGCGGGGTGACAGGGCTAGGCCAAATGGAAGGACACGATACTGGAAGGCTTCATCCCTGAAAGCAAATCTCAGGAACTTCCTGTGTTGTGGCAATTTCTCTATGAAAATATGCGTCCTTCAGGTCGATTGCCACAAACCAATCCTCTGGTTGGATTTGAGAAATAATCATTTTGGCTGTCAACATTTTGATGTTCAGTCGACGAAGATGTAAAATTGGATCCCCTGTTTCTCTAGGAAACCAGGAACTACTGACTTTAATAGCCTGACTCTCTGTCTGGCAGGGGAACATGTTCTATGGCCACTCAGCAAAGTCTGTAATTGC
Source organism: Clarias magur (assembly GCA_013621035.1). NCBI lineage: Eukaryota > Metazoa > Chordata > Actinopteri > Siluriformes > Clariidae > Clarias > Clarias magur. The sequence continues at coordinate 99,592 of QNUK01000678.1, forward strand.
CGAGTCAGCAAATGCGCTCTTTCCGGTTCCATGGAAGTGGAGACCATGCCATTGAAATGTGTAGGACGGTGTACAAAATGAATCCTGTAGCCTCTCTCTACAGCTGGTGGTCACTGCTCCTCAAATCTTTTTGAGGTGGATTGCGGAACGCAGCAAGTCCCTCCCCAGTCTTTACTAGGGGGTACTAAATACTTCCAGTATTTAACAACAGCTCCTGTAACTGATATTTGTCTTCTTCTGACAGGAGGGCATTGCTTACTAGGTCGGAGATTAATAATTTTGTGGAGTCATTTATTTGAGGCACCGGATTTGCCACATAAAGGGAGACTTGGCCATGTGTAGAGGTACAAAGTGGAAAATGTTCTCCTTCTCTAACTGGGATGGTATAGGAGCGCTGGCTAAAATTAATCTGTACGACAGCCTCTATTAAATAATCTTTCCCTAGTACGCAGGTGCATGCAAGATCACAATCTTTCAAAAAACAGACCTCAGATACTACCTGCAAGAAATATTGGGCATGCATTTTACCTCTTGCCATCTGTACTAGGCCATTGGCTAATGAGAATGTCTTTTCTGCTGTCCGCCAGTCTTTTGCAATATGGAAGAGTACAGAGGGGAACATGGCAAGTATCTCACCATCAGAGAGTAGATGTAAGGCTAAATATTCCTCACACTTCTCCACAAAGCTAATGGGGCAGGGGTAGCTCAGTGGTTAAGGCATTGGACTACGGTTCAGAAGATCCCAGGTTCAAACCTCACAACCACCAAGTTGCCACTGTTGGGCCCTTGGGCCCTTAACCCTCAATTGCTCAGATGTAATGAGATAAAAAAAAAAAAAAAAGTAAGTTGCTCTGGATAAGAGCGTCTGCCAAACACCTAGATGTAATGGGGTCTTCCCCCCTCAGTACCACCAAACCTGGGGAAATCTAACCTTGAAAGGGCCTTGAAAGTTGAAGTGTGTGAGCAGCTATTAGGAAAGGGGGGATGAGTAGCGAATAGTGGACGTAGCGGCTGGTTGTGCATTCATAATGGTCATGAGCTCAGACCGCAACATGGGGGATATATTTTCTGCACATCTCCTACACCCACTAAGTACTTAAGAAAAAGGCTGAGAAGCTCGAAGAATGTTCATGTTGTTTCTTCTATTTTCTTTTTTTTTGGGGATTAATTATTGACTGTAAAATAAAAGCACCGTGGGTTCATCGCACTCTAAGGCTCATGTCCGATATTTCTTTGTGCCCACTGCTGAGCTTTACAAGTGGAGACCCACAGTCTCTGTGCATTAGTGGATCAGTTAAACACTAATTTATAAACAACAAAATGGACTCTTCCCATAAAGTGTGGCACTTTTAAGAAGGTAAGACCACAATCACATTCCAAGATTATGTGAGCAGCCTGGTCTCAGTTGGCTTCCAAGTTAATCCTAGCAAAGTTCATTCAAGTTTACTGAACCTGACATGCTGCGTGTTTCAGCTTGCACCAGTGTTTTTGTTGACATGAGCTGCTAAACTGTGCCAAAGGGCAGATCTGTTGTGCTGCAGAAATGTCATGGCTTAATGTAATTAAACAGATTAAGCATATTAAGCAAAAAAAAAAAAAAATCACCACTGTGTTTTTGACCAGAATGAAAGTTTAACAAGGACATTGTTTTCATTTAGATTTTATTAAAATTGCTTAGAATGAAACCGAACTAAATAAATACTACATAAAAAAAGTGGGGGAAACCAATATACGTACATTAAATTTCAGACAACACGCAGATGACAGGATGTGACTACCACTGACACACGCATTTCTGAACAATTATCGAATATAATTTCTTATCCTGACCCAAGCAAAGAAATTTTGTTCCTCCAGTTCAGTGTTGTTTATAAACAGCTGCAGTGGCATAATGTATATTATCGGACAGGAAGAAGGCGATCGGGACGATCAGATGGCACATGGCTCAGGAACCTTCTCTCTCAGTCTCTCATATTTTATTCATGGTCCTATTCTTATTGTTATTCACTCTGTGGATTCCTTCCTCATTACTCTGAGTTTCTTAATTCATTTAGTTAGTTTGAAAGCTGAATGTAATTGTATTTTCAGCCCTCGATAATTTATTGAGTTTGTTGTTTTTACTGTCATCGTTTTGTCCCAGTTTTGTTCTTTCCACGGTTGTTTATTTACTCTTATTTCTTTACTATACAGGTCTTTCAACACTGATTTCTGTTCTTCCTATCTGGATAGTTATTAAATTTTAAAAACAATGAACACATTTTTTCCATCCTTTTTTCCCCACTCTATCCTCCTTCACCTATCTCTGGGGAGGGAAAGAAATTGTAATAGGGTGTCACAGAGAGAACAAGATAGAGTGAGAGAGCGTGTGTGTGTGTGAGAGAGGGAGAGAAAGTTACAGTGTTGTCAATACCCTGTATTTACTAAGATTTCCCAAAGAGAATAGTTTCTACATGATTGATTTTTTTTTTTTTTTCCTGCAAACCATCTTGTATGTTGGTATTTATAATACAAGCGCTGAGAGCCTGCAGGCCGTTTCTGATGGAACATTCAGGAAACACGACTAATAGCATATTTCTCAGTCTCTTTCATTTAGTTTATTATTACATCAAGCCTTTCAGCTAAACTAGCACACATGTTGTCCAGGAATCGCATAACGTTGAGCAAGGGAGAGGGAGTGCTGATCAGCTAACTGTGGAAATTATTAACGCAAAATGTTTTATATCTATTTACAGTCTTGGGTAAAAGTTTGTACACCCTCTTGTAATTCTATGTGTCTTTGTGTAAAAGCGATACAAATCATGTGATCATATCTGGTCTTGGTATTAGGCAAATACAATCTCAGACAAACAACAGCATGTAACTTTTTTTCACCGGTGGGTATGAGGTGTTTCTGATGATACTTCCTGCTGCTTGTTTTTGCAACAAAAAAAAAAAATTGCTGCGATCAATTTTTTTTTTTTTTTTTTTTACACAAAAACACTCAGAATTACAAGAGGAGGTACTAACTCAAACATAATTGTATTGATTAGTAAAAACAATAATGATTAAAAAAAAAAAAAGCTAAAATGTCAATAACGATTTTTTTTCCCATTGTACATTGTACATGCCAGTCTCTGTTTGCACAGTAGAATGTATTTTTGTTTACCTTATTCTGATAAAAATAATAATGATATAAACTAACATTGTGCATTAAGGAGGCACATAGATCATACCTTCTCCACTTTCTGATTGCCTGGTGTTTTCCTTACTCTAGCTTTCAGTTGGGTAGAATTGATGGAGCGAGCATTGTACTGTAATGTTGAGAGTGGACAGCAGAGATAGTGGACATACTGTACATTTTTGAGTATGTGTGAGAGAGAGTGAGCGAGCATAAGATTTGAGCAAAAAACATGAGTTGTACACGTAGGTTTTTGGCACAAAGATAAGACTAAATCACGTCCACTCCACCAATGAACGCGACACGTTTGTTTAAGTCTGCTGCTGTAAACGAAGCACCTGGATGAGAGAAGTGATTGAGTTGTACAACTAATCTCTGGCCTAACCGATGAGTGGGACTAACGAACGTTGACAGATCAATCCTGATACAGCTGTATGTACAGTATGAATCATGATGCAGCCCTAGTGGTAGGGTTGCTAACTAAGCCTACTTTTTAACAAATACTTGAACATTGTTAACAATCATTAATTAATTAATAATTAATTAGCAATTTCCATTTTCTCGTCTCATTTAAACAGTTCTAGCAGCACAACCCTAACGATTTATTTAGATATGATACAAATTTATATTGCCAAAAGGTTTGAATGAACAGAATTCAGCATTGCACATCACACCTTCAATTTCCAGCTTCAGACTCATCAACACATCTGACGCACTTTTCACTTTCAGAACATTCCTCTTGACCTCCTCTGTCAAGATAACTCCTACTCCATTTTTTCCCCTATCCACACCATGGTAAAACAACTTGAACCCTGCTCCTAAGCCTCTAGCCATGCTACTTTTCCACCTGGTCTCCTGTATACACAGTATATCTAGCTTCCATCCCAACATTCAAAATTCCTACCGACATTCCTAAACTCTTGCCTTTCCTTTTCTCTCTCTGCCTATCCTGTAGGGCAACGGCACCGGTGGCTGTAATTGTTAACCCGCGTCATGACCAATCCAGTATGGAAGTCCTGTTAATGAGTCACATGATTGATTTGGCAAATGCTTTACATCGGATGACCTTCCTGCCACAATCCTCTGCATTTATCCAGACAAGAAGACATTGGATTGTGCCCCACAGTGTTTGCATTAACATAAACTATATGATGTAAAATATGTGAGAGATTTTTTTTTATTCAGTATATATAAAATAATAATGGAAAACCTCTACTATATACAGTATACAGTATATACTGCATATATACAGTACAAGGCTGGCAAAAAAAAACGGCATTTGTTTTGCAATACATTCCAAAATAAGGACCATTTAAAAACTGCGAAGACCAATGTCCAAATGTGCCCCCTTCGAGCACCTGCAGCAGTTGAGGACCGCCTATGTAGGGAGCCTACAGAGTAAGCGAGGCGCGACAACTATTGAGGCGCATGCCCATCACAGGCGCACACTGTGACAGTGAGCTACAGAAAAATATTATATATTATTCTTTTGTTATTATTATTATTATCCGTTGCATTCTTAACAACAGTAAAAACAATTCATGGTTATATTTAAAATGTATCTATATAAATTCATTAACTTTAAGGCTGTGTTGAAATTTTACTTCTTAGGGCTTTTTCTTTCCCAGCTTTCCAAACAAAGTGCTCAAACATGTCTTTTTTTGTTACCCAAATTAATAATTTGCCGCCCAAAACAGATAGACAGTAAGTTTTATCATAACACTAGATGAAGTGTTTGGGCTGATTTGAGCAAAAACACAAAAGTGTGGACATCTTTTTCGATCTCTTAGCTGGAAAATGTGTGGAAACCATCATCAATCTCTTATCTGGAAAAAGAAATGAGCCAATATATTGAGTGTACTAAAAGAAAGATGCTGTAACATACTGATTTTTTATTGCAATCCAGACACAACATTATGATAAATTGCTGGCCTAAAGATCCTTGCCTCAGCACTTAGAACAGTGGAGAATATTCTTTGCCAGAGGGGAAAACAATCGAAGCAGTGAAAGGATGTGAAATGCAGTACGCAAAAGGTGACCCAGAGATTCTTCGTTGCATTACTCTTGCGTCATTTTATCTTTTAAGTGGCAAGCACAGTTGCAGTTGGAAATTTACCTGAAATGATCAGGAACACGAATGTCATTGCAAGATTGGATTTTCTTTGAACTTTCTGTGCCCGAATGATTCTACAACACACATCTTTAATATTTCCTAATGCAACCTTTCAACCTCCTGTTAGTGATGATTGACTACAGCTGGTACAGTAGCTTCTCTGTACCAACAACAAATGTTTGTGCGGTCCCACACATTAGACTGACCAACAAAAAGTATGGGAAAGTCTATTGGACATCTGAAAAAGATAATGGGAGACTTAAACAAGTCAGAAAAGGCTCATTATTTCTGTACAACTGCAGAATCGAAAATCAATTCCAACAATTGGAGACAAGTTCCTGTTATTACAAGGTGGAGCCAGTCTGCCATGATCTGGTGAAGATTCAGATGGTCAAAAGCAACCCAGTTTTTACATTGACATGGACCGAGAGGCTGCCATCAAAAGGAAAAAGCCTCTGGTCCAAAATCAACAGCCTGGGGCTTGACTAAAGTTTGCAATTTAACACATACAGTAGACAAAGAAAATGAGTTCTAGAGGGGGATTTAGACTAAAGGTATGTTTGGAAGAGTAAAAGAGTTGGGGCACTCAACTCCAAGAACCCTGTAGCAGCTGTTAAGCATGGGCTGTTCTACAGAAGCGCAAATCATCAGCTTGGAAAAAAACTGTAGTGCTCTAATAGAAACTTCCATCCAACTGTAAAAAAAAAAAGTCTAACTTTACGATTTGGAGACTTAGTTATATGAGAAAATGCATGAAGCACGCTTAATAGTAAAGTCTGTGCCAAGAATCCAACAAAATCAATTAAACACTAATGATTCTGCCGGGGAACCGGTCAAACGTCCAACGAGAAATCTGTCAGAAGTTGATGGCCACCAAAAGGTGAACCTTGATAAGGGACATTCAACTGAATATTAGTTGTACAGTATGGATCTTTTTTTTATTTTATGTAACTTTTTATTTATTTAATAAACCTGACTTCATGTCAGAAGCGGATGCAATTCCTTTACAGTTTAGCAAATGGCTCAGTTTAAAGTGTCCATGATTCATCGTTCTTTCTTTCTTTCTTTCTTTCTTATTTTGTCCTTCCCCCCAACCCCCCAGAATGTTTTCTTCCCCCCTCCTTTCTAACAAATGCTGGGAAAACATTTTTCTTTTCTTTTTTTAAACCACATTTCTCCTTCCACTCACCCAACTGGTTCACCTTGTTGAGCCCTCTGTGGAGTAAATGAGGTGTGTTTGAGGAATAAAAATGTTCAAAATGAGCTGGAGGTGAGAACCAAATGGCCTGAATATCTATTGCTAAAGAATGAATGCAGTATGAGGGTTAAGTGAGGTGTGATACGTGGCACAGAAACTTTAACCTCATACACATTCAATCATCTTGACAGTCCCAAGTTTCTACCTGGTTTTAATCCTCTTGAATCCACAGCGCCTCTCCAATCAAATGATTACCTTCAGGCGGCTTTAACACCAGCACAGTGTGTGATTCTTATAAGCTGTTTGTTGTGTCAGTGGTGTCCTTATTTTGTGCTGTGCAGTGTCATTGTGCCAGTTCTAGATTTGATTAGTTTCTTGATTCAGTCTCAATTTCAATTTCTTTTTTTTTTTTTTAACTCTGTTTTGTCTTCTCTTTTCTTTGTTTCATAATAAAATCAAGTACAGTGTTTTCAGTACAGTACAACATCATAAAAAATTAAAATATCCATTTCTTGTAAAATCTGATAAAAGACAGTTAGACTGTACCTTCCACATATTATAAACAAGTTTATACCAAAGTGCCATTGAATTCTGATGCTCAGGAGTCTAAAGGTGACTACAGATGACTAAGGATTTTTTTTTTTTTTTTTTTTTTTTTTTAAGAATAAGCCTCCTGTGCCAGCATTTGCAATGTCCAGAAGTAAAGCTATAATTTTGAAAAAAAAAAAAAGTTGTTCATCTCTCACACTAACCCAAATTAAAAACAAAGATCAAATGGGCAGGGTGTCAAGGCTGCAGCAAACTTGACAAAAATTAAACAGCTGGAGATATGATACTGTCTTTGAGTTAAATGTTCGTGTTAACAGTATATTTGCTTTTTCTTTTGTGTGTGTGTGTTTTTTTTTTTTTTTTTACTTTTTCTGGATCAGTGGCATCTCTGAATAGCAGCAACTCTGTCCTTATGTTCTGTCCTCCTGACCTTACTGCCTTAGTGTGTGCCTCTACATGCACTCGCTGGCCTTTTATTAATAAGTCCGTGTCCACATCTGACCTCTGCCTGTCTCTTACCTGCTACAAACAAAAATACACAAAAACCAAAAGAAAAAAGCTTCCTTCATCTTCACATGCTGTGCGGGTGTGTGTTTTCTCTGAGAAAGTCTGAATTTAATCTCATTCAAGGCTTTTAATTCTCCGAACATGACCACAGGGGTCTATCTTTCTTCTCTTTCTACCACCATTATCATATTTGTTTAGACATGCTCATCGTATTCTTTTCATTTTTCTCCCGCCCGCTCCTTTCAATTTTTCCTTGCCTGCCTCGCTCTTTCTGTGATAAATAGCCCCATGCAGAGTGTGTAATAAACACAGCCTTCATTATTAGGGAAGTCATTGTCGTCCTCACGCTGTCTGTGTCTCCGTCATCTGTTCTTGGGGTTATTGTTATTATTTTTTATTTATTTTTTATTGGATTGCAATGACTTTTCTACACTTCTTCGATTAAGAGAGTATGTTATTTCTTTTTGGGCTTGTCTCGCTCTGCTGTTTACCAGTTTAGTGAACAGCAGTGCCGGTTGGTGCAAACAAAATTTAAATTACACTTTTAATACTTGCCTGTAAATAGGCATTTATCCAGTGTTTAAGCATCATTACTACTAGTATAAAATAAAGTCCTGACTCACATCACATCCAGTCAGCAGCTCCGCTCGCCATGAGAAGTGCTGGAAAAGACTCCTTGAGAATGGTCCAATCACATGAGCCCAAATATTTAAAAACAATATTGATTCGCTAAGAACAAAAGTGGGAGGGTTCAGGGCGCACAGTGCTGCGCCCGAAAGATGATTTGAAACGATCCAATCAGAGCTCAGCTTCAAGTCACATGCTTTTGAAAGATTTACGTGCCTACATAGACACTCGTTTGTCCGGCGCACCGCGTACACGAACACAAATGAACGTAATACAATTTAGTTCCCTTTCAAAAGCTACACTCGATGCTGTGTGAAAACGCTATGGGAACATCTCTTTGTTGCCCGGTTGTGAAGCCTGTGCATGTCAAAACCGCCGAATACCTTCGGCTTATAACCTGTGTCAGGCATGACGTCACCGAATAAGGTGCACCTGCAGGTAATAAATAGGAGTGAACCGGAAACATCCTCAGATCTTTTTGTCTTCAGGACCGCTTTGTGTTTGCGTGTGCATGTGCAAGCCGTAACGAAAGCAAAAATAAAAATAACAGCATTAACTCACCAATATGGCAGTGCTGCCTAAGAGGTGCGTGCCTCTGTGCGATAGATCTCTTTCGGAGGGCGATCTTCACGAGTTTTGTCTCGAGTGCGTGGGGGAAGAACACGCTCGCCTCGGGCTTCAGGGAGACTGTGAGTACTGTGATCTTCTCCCTATTAAGGTGCTTCGTGCGCGGGTCGCTTTCTTTAAAGAGAAACCGCGAGCCGCGGCGCATTCCAGCGTGGAAACTACTGCCAGGCATATCTCCTTGGGTACAAAAGACTGTAGGCAAAGGCTACAGGATTCAGTTTGCACATCGTCCTCCGCGTTTCAACGGTGTGGTCTCCACTTCCGTGAAATCAGACCGAGCACATCTGCTGGCCAAGGAGTTAAAGACTCTGCTGGGCAAACGGACCATAGAACATGTTCCCCTTCCAGACAGAGAGTCGAGCTACTACAGTCTGTACTTTTTGGTGCCCAAGAGATGGGGGGGGTTGCGTCCGATCTTGGATCTTCGCGGCTTGAACCGCTATCTCAGGAAATCCAGATTCAAAATGTTGACTGTCAAAATGATTGTTTCTCAAATTCAACTAGAGGATTGGTTTGTGACAATCGATCTCAAGGAAGCTTACCAGTATCAGGTCCTTCCATTTGGCCTAGCTCTGTCACCCCGCACATATACAAAATGCATGGATGCAGCTCTGGCTCCTTTACGACTCCAGGGCATCCGTATTTTGAATTACATAGACGACTGGCTGATTTTGGCCCAGTCTCAGGAGCTAGCGCTTCGACATTGGGATGTCGTCCTAGCCCATCTTCATTATTTAGGATTGAGACTCAATGCCACAAAAAGCATTCTCCTTCCTGTTCAGAGGACAACATATTTGGGTGTCACATGGGATTCGGTCACAAGGCAGGCACAGTTGTCTCCTGCTCATGTCGAATCCATTCTCAACACCCTGAAGGATAGGCCAGAAGGTCACTGTTCATCACTTTCAGAAATCTTTAGGCCTCATGGCGGTGGCGTCCACGGTAATACCTTTGGGCCTTCTGCACATGAGAGCATTTCAGCTGTGGCTAAGAGCCAGGGGGTTTCATTCAGGGGCCAACCCCCAGAGGCTAATAAGGGTTACGCGCCGGGGGCTTGGTACCCTTTCTATGTGATTCAGACCCCGGTTTCTGACTTTGGGTCCCACTCTAGGTCCGTCTTGTCGTCGCAAGATGCAAATGACAGACGCTTCCCTCATGGGCTGGGGTGCAGTCTTGGATGGCCATCCAGCACAAGGGAGCTGGAGAGGTCATCTTCACGTGTGGCACATCAATTGCCTCGAAATGATGGCTCTGTTTCTGGCCCTGAAACACTTCGTCCAGCAGTTGAGAGGCTACCATGTCCTAGTGCGAGTGGACAGCACTGCGGTAGTCTCGTACATAAATCGCCAGGGTGGACTGCGCTCGCGCCACTTGAACAAGCTAGCGCACCAGGTTCTGCTTTGGGCACAGGACAAGTTCCGGTCCCTCAGGGCAATTTACATTCCAGGGCATATGAATGTAGGAGCAGACTTGCTATCCAGACAAGCTGTGAAACATGGGGAATGGAAGCGCCACCCCGAAGTAGTCAGTCAAATCTGGGAAAGATTTTACGTAGCAGAGGTGGACCTCTTTGCCTCACAAGAGGCAGCACAATGCCCCCTTTACTACTCTCTGACTCCTTCAGCTCCCCTGGGTCTGGACGCAATGGCCCACATGTGGCCCAGGTTACGCCTTTATGCGTTTCCACCTTTAGTTCTGCTCCCAGGAGTCCTGGCGAGGGTCCGTCAACAGGGGTTGCACCTCTTATTGATAGCGCCCCATTGGCCGACCAGAGTGTGGTTCTTGGATCTAATATCACTCCTCGACGGCACACCCTGGGTGATTCCAGTGAGGAGGGATCTTCTGTCTCAGGCACAGGGGACAATACTTCATCCCTGGCCCGAGCTCTGGAACCTTCACGTTTGGCCCATGAACGGGACCAATTAAGACATGCTGGGCTTTCAACCAGTGTAATTGAAACTATTTTAAGTGCCAGGGCTCCCTCCACTAGAAGAACTTATGCCCTCAAATGGAGTGTATTTGAAAATTGGTGCATGGCAAGACATATAGACCCAGTTCACTGCCAGATTGTTTCAGTGCTGGAGTTTCTGCAAGAAAAGTTGTCCTCGGGCTTATGCCCTAGTACGCTCAGAATGTACGTAGCTGCTATTTCAGTTTGTCACGCTCTGAATGATGGGGTTTCTGTGGGCAAGCACCATTTGGTTGCCCGTTTTATTCGTGGAGCTAAACGGTTGAAGCCGCGTAATAGAGCGACGGTCCCTTCATGGGACTTAACTATCGTACTCGAAGGCCTGGCCGACACCCCTTTCGAACCACTAGAGTCAGCGCCTGTCGGGCTTCTGTCTCTTAAGATGTTTTTTCTTATGGCTATTATTTCTTTGAAGAGGATTGGGGATCTACAGGCTCTGTCAGTCTCTCCATCCTGCCTAGACTTTGCCCCTGGGCTAGTCAAAGCTGTGCTGCATCCTCACCCGAACTATCTTCCCAAGGTTCCGTTCTCGACCATGCACCCAGTGGTTCTCGAAGCCTTCTGTCCTCCGCCTTTCACAGCTCCGGAGCAGGAAAGACTTCACTTACTGTGTCCAGTACGTGCTCTTCGGATCTACGTCCCCCGCACTAGCCAGTGGCGTAAGTCAGAGCAGCTCTTTATTTGCCATGGGGGTCGCAACCGGGGGGTGGCTGCCACTAGACAGACTCTGTCACACTGGGTGAGAGACTGGGTAAATTACTTTATTTCATTATTAAAATAAATTATTATTATGTTAAATAATTACATGTTAAAGGAACATTGTTCTCTGCCTAACGTTTAGGGGTGGGTAGCACCACCACTGGTGAACAGATTAGTAAATCAATCAGAGGTGAAAGGAAAGTAAGTGCATTTAATTGGTTACATATTTAGTAAATAATTTCAAATATCTGTAGTTTTTCTAGATGATTTTTTAACTTTTCCTCCACTACATTGTACAGCAACTATCTATGTATCTATGTTACCTATGTTTATTTCACTACATTTCTGCATAGTGTGGCGTTATATAAATACAGAGGTGTGTAGTATTAGAAGCAGACTGTTCTATGGAACTGTGTGATTTGCCTTCCCTCTGTGAAATGCTTAACAATGTAGCAGGTGTTTGACATCACACTGTAAACCCAAAAAAGTTAGCAAAACTCAAAATATTTGAGGTAATCAGTTACATCAAATTTTTTAAGCAATGATGTTTCCAATTTTAATTAAACAGAACTATCAGTTTTTGAGTTTGTTGTACTTGTCTGGGATAACCCCTAGAGGGCGCCATGCACCCTGAGACTTTGTGTTAGTAGTTCTGTTTAGTTTCACTTCATTTCCCTGCAGCCAGCTCGGTCAGGTGACATGGGTGCTCACCTGAACCGAGTTAATTAATAGTTTCATTATAAATAGGTTGTTTAAGTTCCAGTTTGTGTCTTGCATCTGTTGATTTAACCTTTGTAAATGCCAGTAAAGTTTAGTTCATGTTTTCCCTGTAGTGATTCATGTTTTGGTTTATTTCATATTAATGTACCTGTTTGTTTTACTTTTGTTATTTGTGTTTAAATAAACATCATTCTCTTTCAACATCGAGACCTCTGCACCCACACAAACGTGACAGTACTCATTCATATTAATCGTTATTTACTTGCATTACTGAGTAGTCTAACTCATACTATATATATTTTTTTTAGTTGTTGAAAATTAAATAAATTGTTGTTGGTCTTTCGCTTGTTCCTGGCAATGGGTCGCCACAGCGGTTTGTCACAAGTTTTTATGCCGATGCTGTTCTGAACACAACCCTCCCATTTTTATCAGGTTTAGGACAGACACTTCATCCAGTGGCTGGGAATCAAACCCAGTCCTTTCGCATGGCAGGCAGAACACCTACCACTGAGCCACCAGTGCTCTGGTACTTTATGGTGCCCAGATTTGTACAGATTATGTGAAGACAGACCAATCCACCATCTTGATTAAAACAGTTCAATGTGGGCAGTTTACATGTGCATTGAAGACGTCAGACAAGTTCTAAATACTCATCAAGGTCTATTAATTTGAACTAATTGTACTTATTTAAGTTAACAGTACTTAATATGTTTAATTATTTTGAGCATTAGGGTTCACATTGCAGAAGCAGAGCTGATTGCAGACAATGATGAGCACAGCATCTTTACAGTCAGGAAACACTGAGAAAGAGAAAGAGAGTGTTACGTGGTGCGGTATGGAGAGCCGCACCACGCGATGTTTTTAATGATAAGAGCCCTTATGCTGGGCGTTAGAGTGGGTCAGTGAAATAGGAGATAGTGAGAGTGCTTGTGATACACACGGGAAGACCTTCCCGTTTGGAGATAGCGTGGGATTGTTAATTAAGGAACTTAATAGGGAAATAAATGAAAACTGTAAACACAAAATAAACAGCGCTCCGCCGTCTACGCGAGAACGGACGGAGCTCTGGAAATAAAACAAAACTTGTCCTCTCGGGGTGTTCACCCTACTTTGGGAGAGAGAGAGAGAGTTTGTGCTTCGTGCACTAACAAACTACTGAGCGTGCACGCTGAACTGCTGCGTGCCGCGCTCTCTATTTGTCTCTCTCTCACTCGCTCGCTCGCTCTCGCTGGCGTCTTAAATAGACAGAGGCTGGGGCTTTGCCTCTGTCCCTAAACAGCTGTCTGTCTTTTATTTTATTTTAATTTCTTTCTTTCTTTCTTTCTTTTTTTCTTTGGCCCTGATACCTTCACCGGTGCTACCTAAATGATCGCACGAAGTGCGCCGGTATCAGGACCCTTAAATAAACACGCCGTCAGGTGCGGCTCATTCAGGCTGATTGCCTGACGGCGGCGTTGCCTAGCAACCGTGTGTATAAATGGCCGTGCTTTTGCCTGTTCAGAACTCCGCGTGGTAACAGCTTGCAGATCTGCCCGTTCTGAACAGTTTAAGCACGGCTCTGCTCCTTTTTTTTTCATTATCAACATTAATACTAAAGCCATGCAAAGTATGAAAGAACACATACAACATATCATTATGAAATCATTACCATATCATTATGTTGCAAAGAGACAAAAAAAAAGTCAAACAACCCAGGATATGTCTAATAATTTAGATTGTCAGAAGTAACTACATTTAGGTTTGATGACAGCTTGGCAAAATCACAGCATTCTCTCATCAGATTCACAAGGTCGTCAGCTGGAATGGATTTTCAATTCACATGTGCATCGTTAATTTGCGGCATCTATTGTCTTCATAATGAAATGGTTTGTACAGTCAATAGCGCCATTAGTGCTAATAAAACCATCAATGTTATGTTGAAACTGCCACTCTGCGAAGAGACAGTGTCTGGCCTTCATGGAAAACTGTCCTTTGGCATGAGATGTACAAATTTGAGATTTTTGGCCCTGACCGCCATGTGTCTTTGTTAGACTTAGAGAGGGTGAACAGACTGTTTCTGAATGTGTGATTCCCACTGTAAAGCATAGAAAAGGAGGTGCAATGGTGTAGGGTGCTTTGTTGGTATCACTGGTGGTGACTTAGTCAAAATTGAGGACACACTTAACCAACGTTGCTACCACAGCATTTTGCACATACATTGCCATCCCATATGGCTTGTACGTTGTTCGAACATCGTTTGTTTTCAACAGGACAGTGACCCCAAACACACCTTTAGGTTATGTAAGTGCAATTAATTGGAGTGATGCATCAGATGGCCTGACCTCCACAATAATCATCTTAATGCAGTTGAGATGGTTTGGTTTGGGAGTTGGACTGGAGAGGGAGGGGAAAGCCACCAAGCCACAAGTACTCAACACATCTGGGAACTTCTTCAAGATTGTTGGGAAAACATTCCAGCAATGAGGCTGACTGAGAGAATGTCAAGTGTGTGCAAAGCTTTTTGTTGACTACACAATACCATTTTTGTTCTGTCATAATTCCAGTGTATTCAGTATTCATATACAATGTTGAAAACTGTTGTAGGCAGGTAAAACGTTACAGAGCACATGCATACACACAATATTAAATTAGCTTCCAATAACTTCTGAAGAGTAAACAATTACTGTTAATAATGACATTTTTGAGCTTTTGATTGACCAAGCTAAGAACAAATAGCCCTACACATACAAAACCATACAAGACTGGAATGAATTTCAAAAATTGTATAACCATGCAGAGAGAGATTGAGTTGTATCTAATTAATGGACTTGGATAAAGTCTATGCTTTTTGTTGAAAATAAAATAAAACAAAGACTGCTGGAATAAAGCACAACAGATTTATGGTGGATCTTTGAAGCAAAGCGAGCAAAAAGGGGGGAAAAACAGTTTCAGCATCTTTTAATGTAGGATTAAGAGCGGCGTGAGCTGTTCTGTTCACAGATCATAGAACTTTGTACAAGTGGGAGTACAATTATACTTTAAGCCCTTTGTTGAGACGGAGCATCTGTCTTTATGGGAATTTTGGCCACACTGCATGTATATTAATTAAAGGGGATTATTTTAATTAGACATAGCCGAGTCTTCTTTAGAATAGCAATGACTTACAGTTCTATAAGAAAGTTTGGGCACTCGTGGGTGTTTTGTTTTAAATTAGATTTCATTTTATTTTTGCAACATTAACAGAATATTACTTTTTATTATTAAGCTTTTTGCAAAGATTTGGATACATTGTACTTAACACATCCGTTAACATATCTTACATCTTGTAAACACAATTTCCTGCCAGCTAATAACATTTAAGGAATTTCTGCACAATGAATTTAGTTCTGAAATATTATTGGGACGTTATGTCTGCTTAGCATATTTAAGATCTGCAATGATCCGGGTTCAAGCCAGGAAACTTTAAGAACTGTTCCAGAATCTTCAGCTCGAGTAGTTCACAGCAGATTTTAATGTAATTTTTTTTATTTTTTTTTTTATATAATTTACTGGAGCTAATGTGTCTCAATTGCTTCTACTATTTCATGAAAGTTGCTAGAATGTGTTTTTCTTCTATCAGTCTGATCAGCTCCTTCTTTACCACTGACTGGCACACAAAACCAAAGCACAAAAGATCCTCTCCTCTGCTTAACACTTTACAAATGGTTCCTTACTGTACATTAAATGCTGCTGCTTCATTTTCCCGAACATACCTTTTGGTGCTTGTGGAAAAATATTTCAATTTCTCACGTTATCAGTCCACTACACTTGTTTTTATAACGACTCCGTCGCCATGCCATTTTGCACGACTCGCTTAGACGTTCACTTGATGATGAGGTGTCCTTCTGATGACTCTTCCATGCACACCTTATGTAATGAGAAAGCTGGAAGTGCTTTGACATTTTCTTGCAATATCGTTCTGCTCTATAGGCATTTGATTTATTATTTTTTAGATCAATGGTAAGGGAAACCCATAGTAGGAAAACAACCAAAGCAGTTGTACTGTAATGTAGATGTATGTATTATTAAAAAGTCTGTGTGTGCTTTCTGTAGCTTTCTAAACAGAATTATACTAACCGTATGGTTTATTACGATGGTGTGAAGTCATTTGATACTTTTAATCCCCTCCAAGTAATGAGGCAACATTTAATCTGTGCAGATCTAAGCATTTTGTCACAATTAAAGGAATGGCCTATTCGCTTAAACTCCAGATGTCTTGCTCTGGCTAAATCTACAAAATGTGTGTGTGTGTGTGTGTGTGTGTGTGTGTGTGTGTGTGTGTGTGTGTGTGTGTGTGTGTGTGTGTGTTTAACACTGTTATTGTAAAAAGCATATACTACTGTGTATAGTTATATACATAAATGGTAAAATGGGTTGGGAAAGGCATTAATTTCACTTAAAATGTAAGATTTTAGTAATTATGCAATGGATTCTTAGATTAAGTTATATATAGTAACTCAGGTACAAACACTGGTACCGGTGACTCTTTCCATAGAGGTTTAATGAATGTCGCTGCATCATCATTCATATTTGAAGACATAAACTCATTGTATAGTTTTTACTACAGAAACAATGATGTGTTCACTGTATTTATATACACTGTGCTACTCTCAGAGCCACTGGTAAAGAGCTTTTGACAAATCTGAATTCAGAACTCAGCAGAGGCGTAGTATAAGACTATACAATATTCATAACATGAATGCTTTGTGATAAAGACAATAGGCCCGAAAGGAAGACAGCTGTCTTCTAATAGTGAATACTTTGACAGCACAAGTTCATTTCCAATAATTCTGTCATGCATCTGTTTAAATGAGGATTTATGAGGATTCAGTATAAACTGTGCTGTGCTTTAATCAAACTTGATGCACATAACATCTAATGACCATACTGACCCTATATGATATATAGTGGCTTAGTGGGTAGCATTGTGACTTTGCACCTCCAGGGTCTGTTTGAATGTTCTCCTCATGCTTAGTAGGATTCCTCCAGGTTCTCCGGTTTCCTCCCACAGTACTAAGACATGCAGATTAGGCTAAAGTGGATGCCCTGGTGATAAAAAAAAAAGAATACACTTTAGTGTATTACAAATATTTTCAAAATCTTTGATAGTACATTGCAAATATACTAACAAAAAATTGTACCATCAGTTAACCATTGGTGACGTGATGAAGGGTTTGAGCTGAGAGGTATGGAATACTGGGTGAATCTGGAGCGCCGCAGGCAGCTGGAGCCGATAGGTGACAGAGTTGACACGGAGGGTGATGCGATATGGACCGATGAATCTAGACGAGAGTTTTTTGGACTCTGTATGGAGGTTTAGATTTTTGGTGGCAAGCCATACCTTGTCACCTGTGGGGTACAATCATCCCGGAGGGTGTCGATGACTATGTTGTGAGGTGTAGAGGGTATTGGCGTGCTGAATGGCCTCCTTGGCTTGAGTCCAGGACCGCCGACACCTTCGGACCAACTGTTGGGCTGAGGGTACTTCGACCTCCGATTCTTGATGTTCGAACATCGGAGGTTGGAAACCCTGGCATAACTCAAATGGACTTTGTGGCAGAGGAGACATGGAGGTTGTGGGAGAGCTCTGCCCAAATGAGATAGCGAGCCCAGGAGCGCTGACGGTCGGCAACAAAGTACCTCAGGTAGCGCTCCAGTTGTTGGTTGACCTGTTCCATCTGACCATTTGTTTGGGGGTGATAGCCCAAGGAGAGACTGCAGGTAGATTTGATCAGATGGCAGAAGGCCTTCCAGAAGCGTGCAGTGAACTGGGGCCCCCTGTCTGAGACGATGTCCTTTGGGAACCCATGCAGATGGACTACGTACTCTAAAATCAGCTCGGCTGTCCCTTCGGCTGACAGAAGTCCGGGAAGGGCCACCAGGTGCACAGCTTTGGAGAACCGATCTATTATCGTCATGATGACGCTCTTCCATTCGAATGATCTTGGAGGGTGACAGGACAGTTGCAGGGTCCACACGGTGAACGTCCCCCTGATGTTGTCAGGAGAGGGCATCGGCTTTTCTGTTTTTTGACCCCGGATGGTAGGATAGATGAAAATTGTAATGCTCGAAGAAGAGAGCCCACCGTGCCTGCCTGGGGTTGAGTTGTTTTAGTGTCTTGATGGAGCTGAGGTTTTGGTGGTCGGTCCAGACGCACACTGGAGCCAGTGTCGCCATTCTTCCAATGCCCACTTTATGGCCAGCAGCTTGCTGTCCCCCACCCCGTATCGCTGCTGAGTAGGGTTAAATTTTTTGGAGAAGAAACTACAAGGGTGTAGTTTCTGGTCTGGACCCCGCTGGGAGAGAACCGCGCCAGCCTACCTCTGAGGCGTCCACCTCCACAACGAATGGATGATCGGCATCTGGATGGTGGATAATCGGAGCGGTGGTAAATCGGTGGCAGAGTTTGGAGAAGGCATTGATGGCCGTGGAGTCGAATTGGAAGGGACGAGATGAGGGGCGAGTCAATGCGGTTAGGGGTGCTGCAACTGTACTGTAGCCCTGGATAAAGCAACGATAGAAGTTCGCAAACCTGAGAAACCGTTGAAGCTGCCTGAGAGTCTTGGGTAGGGGCCAATGACGTACAGCTTCCAGTTTCTGTGGGTCCATGGCCACCCCGTGGGACAAGATGACAAAACCCAGGAACGTGGTGGAGCGCTTGTGAAAAGCGCACTTCTCCAGCTTACAGTACAGTTGGTGGGCGAGCAATCTCTTAAGGACTGCCCTGATGTGTCGGATGTGTTCGTCGGCGGTGAGGGAGTAGATGAGTATATCGTCTAGGTAGAAGAATACCCACTTTCCCAACATGTCCCGGAGAACATCATTGATGAACTGCTGGAAAGCTGCGGGAGCGTTACAGAGTCCAAATGGGATGACCAAACTCTCATAGTGTCCAGTAGGGGTGATGAAGACCGTCTTCCACTCATCGCCCTCTCTGATACGCACCAAGTTGTAGGTGCTCTGGAGGTCCAACTTTGAGAAAATGGTGGCACCAGAGAGGGCGTCCAGGGCTGAGTTGGTAAGCGGCAGCGGGTGTCGGTTTTTTAGGGTGATGTTGTTTAACCCCTGGTAGTCGACACATGGACGTAATTCGCCCGAACTCTTCTTTACGAAGAAAATCCCCGCGGCAGCGGGCGAGGAAGAGGGTCGGATGGTACTCTCTTACAAAAAAGGATCTACACAAATAAACCCGCATTCTAGCAACACACACTCAATCAAGGAAGCAACCTGAATAGGTGAGTACTCACGAAATAGTCAGCAAAGGCATGAATGAACTCAATGACTGAGCGTTGTGAAGCGCCATCTTGTTTCCTTTTATGCTTTCTGAAAGCGCAACCGTCTTACTTCTGGAGCGAGTGTAAATGACAATTACAGTATATTCTAAGACTAATGACTGTCTTTGTTTAGACAACAGTTTATATTTCTGTTCGTGTGTTTTTAAGACAACCTGACATTTTGTTGAATACAAATAAACTATAGTACTTTTTTTCTTAATTAAATCTGTTGAATTCATGAATAAAATCTGCCTTATCATTACTGCTGTAATGTGCTTCAAAAACATGTTATAGTGTAGAAAATGCATTCAGTACTTGTAAATGGTCCCAAACTCCTTTAGTGTACTGGTAACATATTTACAGCAATACAGTATATAGAAGACTGTTTACACTACATTATATAATAAAGTATATTTTTTATTAACTACAAAGTGTACTGTTTTAATATTTGGTATTAGCCAGAAATATGACAGCCTGTTACTCTTCATAAAGCTTCAGTTTTCCCCAACACAGAACATCCATACTGTAAACTACAGTATATCAGGCCTTTAAGCCTATACATGGCACCAGGTTTGTAGCGATTAGAACACAATGCTAGTTTAAGAATGATTGAGCCTAGGTTCTGATGATGCACTCATAAATGACTTATGAAAGAGTTTTCGAAGATGGGAGCCATTGTGGTTTGAGCCAACATTAATTGGCTCATTTATGGGTGATTAAATCCTGATCACTTAACAGAATTTGTGCATTCATTCTCCTAGGGGTGCCCAAAAGTCTCCCACTCCCAGTGCCTGGCTCTGTACCTGCATGTGTTCTGTCGAGATGAGAAAAGACTCGACAGGTTTTTAAAAAGACTCTGGCAGTAGAGTCTCTGTCTAAATGCCAGCTGTATTAGGGATGAAACAGTGTAACAGGCATAAACACAGACACTGTCTCGTTATTTCTGTTTGTCACCTCTCCATCTCTCCTGGAACACCGACGGACTCATGTGAGGCTAATCCTCGAACGGTGAAAAGATGAAACATTACTTTCTGTGATTTACTTATTTGTTGTTTATACTGATAGCTTGAGTACAGATTATTAACTCTTCATAAAGGAAATTGAAAGAGAGGGAATAAAATAACTCAATTATTTGCAAGAGAGACAGAGAGAGAGAGAGAGAGAGAGAGAGAGAGAGAGAGAGCTGAACTGCAGAAAAATATAGACACCAAAAAAAAAAAATGGACAGAGAGAAAGAGAGGAAAACAGGTCGAAAGAACGAGTTGTGGAAAATGAAAGAGCGATAGAGAAAAGGGAGGAAACAAAATGAAAATACTGTATGAGAGAAATGAAGAGAGAAAATGGAAAGTGTGACAGAGAGACATGTACAGACATATATAAAGAGAGAGAGAGAGAGAGAGAGAATGAGACAACAGGTAAGAACAGGTAACGGATAAGTAGCAATGTAACTGATGTGAATGACAGAGAGACACAGTACATAGAGAGTGGGCTGAATTGAAGTAGAAAGAAAGAGTGATAAAATAGTGAGAGAGAAAAAGAAATGATGGAGAGAATGACCAAGACTGGGTGATGAAAAAAAGAAGAAGGGTCATGCAGAAAGAGAAGGAAAGTAAGAGAAAGAATAAGATTGCAGAAAAGAAAAGGAGATGTGAAAGGAGTGGATTTTTGTGGAAAGAGATAAGCGAGGGACTAAGATGCAAAGAGAGAGGACCAGAACTAGACTGGGTGATGGAGGGAGAGAGAGAGAGAGAGAGAGAGAGAGAGAGAGAGGGTCTAGGTCGACTGCACCGTGCTGTATTTCCCAGAATTCTCCCCTGCAGCTGCAGTTGATTTAGTTTCTTCACCCGTGACTGAATGCAGATGTCATGATGGTGTCTGATATCAGCTGCGTTTCTTACCCTCGAGCCCTACACGCCTGCACTTTTAGCACAATCTGTATCCTGTCTAAACTCGCCGCTTCACTTGAATCTTTTCACCATCTCGCACGAACATTTCCCTGTTTTCCTTTTTCTCCTCACTCTTCACTCTCTCTCTTTTTGCTTTTTACTCCTGGCTCCTCTTTAGCTAGCTCTGCTTGTTTACGACGTTTGCTGTCTTTCTGCTTGCTCTCGATTCACTGAAGGATGAAGAGTTTTTTTTTTTATTTCTTTTTCTTTCAGTTGAAGGAATCAGGGGCAGAGAGAGAGAGAGAGAGGCTTCAAACTCAGCAGCTAGTGAAATATGCAGATGTTGTTTAGGGCGACCAGTCAAGAAGATGGAGTGAGTAAAAAATTAAATAGTGTATGTTTTGGCACCCGATAAAAGACTGATCTGGGGCTGCTATGATGTTGGTGAAATCTCACAGCAGGATCTTGCAGTGTATATGCCAAGCTTTATATGGATGGAGGGAATTTTTTTTTTTATTAGGATCTGCCTAGAAGTGTTGCACTCACTGTAGAGTAGCAGGTAAGTGTGTGTGTGTGTGTGTGTGTGTGTGTGTGTGTGTGTGTGTGTGTGTGTGTGTGTGTGTGTGTGTGTGTGTGTGTGTGTGTGTGTGCATGTATGATCAGTAATGATGATGTTGTGGTTAAACCAAGGTGTAAGTTAAAAAAAAAAAAAAAAAGCCACCTGAAATATCTCCTGCTACTTAAAAGAGTTTCAGACCTCTAACCAGATTAAATAAACCCCCTGACCTCCTCAGCGTAGTGTTTTAGTGGAACACACAGGAGCAGGTGCTGCAGGTGAAGATGTTATCTTTTAAATTGCTCTTGTCTGCACTGCTGGGTGGAAATCATCTACTGGAGATGGATGACTGACTGAAGGCTTCACATTTAGTTGGGAAACCTACTGACATCCAATAAAAGAACAAGAAAAACAACAAAAGTACACAAGTGCCGTCATTCTCACCATCGTCCTTCTTCCACAAAGGTAGAACAAGCTCTAAGCTGTCGTCCACCACCACAGGTAAAGTCCAAATGGATGATCTATACTGTAGATTTAGTGCTGATGAGCCGAGTGACATTTGCGTTTCGAATGATTGACGTTTGTTGACGTGTCAAGGTAAAATAAAAAGCTTAGAGGCTGTTTAACGTTCGTAATGTTAGACGAGAATGTAGTTAACATCAGTCTAGTAGAGTTCCAAGGGATGCCACTAAAATGTTTCACCAATGGACTTAACAAGAAAGAACCAAATAGGGGGGAAAAAAAAGAAAGAATAAAGAGGTATGTTCAAAAGGTGCTAAGCGATTAACAGTGAAACTGTTGCAAATTTGCATCTGCTTATGAACTGCTTAGAAATTATACTAAACATTTAACCCTTTAACATTCTCACTAGGATAAAAACACATGTGACAGGTGTGGTGGAATGCAATTTTATTTATTTATTCCTTATTTTATCTATTTATATTCGTTGCCCTCTGGGGGAATTACTAACAAACGTTAATGTTTTGGGCCATTTTGCTTCCAAATGCTTGAGATTGGTCAAAGAGTTAATGTAAAATAGAAATCAAAAAGCATTATATGCTACATTACTGTGTTTTAGGGCATGTTATCCATTTTTATTTCTTATGGTATTCTACAGAGCAATTGAGTAGACATACTTTTGAAAGACACAGTGACATCTAGTGGATTTTTTTTTTTTGTACTTTTAGCATAACATACCGCAACCAAACGGTGGAGATGACTCAATCAGATTAAGTCCTGTATATTTTTTTTTTTTTAGTTAAATATAATGACTCAAAATGTGCTCTAAACAAACAAACAAACTTGCTCGGTACGTTAAAAGGTTATATGATTTTAATAATTCTGATGTGTGTACTTCTTGCAAATACAAATACACAAGTATACGTACTTGGTAGAGTAAATTACCCCTGTTGTAGGCTCAGAGTTTGGGAAATCCTTTTGCTAACTCCTGACCTTCAACTATTCTTATTATGTGGTTAGAAACTGCTGCTGACTGTTATGGATGGGTGG
The DNA here is from genome assembly GCA_013621035.1 of Clarias magur. Lineage (NCBI taxonomy): Eukaryota > Metazoa > Chordata > Actinopteri > Siluriformes > Clariidae > Clarias > Clarias magur. The sequence continues at coordinate 123,001 of QNUK01000678.1, forward strand.
AGATGGATGAAAAATGGCCGCTCGTATTCAGCAGATTCATTTACACATTTAAGAGCAGTAAATTCTTTTATGAGTGGCTGTTTGGTTGAAGCTCAGTCCATCAAATCTACGGGCAGTGTGTTGAGCGGTGATTTAGCGGGGTAATTCACGCCGTTAATTGGGTTCATTAATCACTCTTTCCTCATGGGTGCCTGTGCAGATCGCCAAAAAAAAAAAAAAAAAAAAATGCTCGACTGTTATTCAGTGCGTGAAGAATCATTACTTATATTAGTAAAAGTCTTCAGTTACCAGACTGAAAAGCAGAAATTGAGGAAATGTGAATGAGAGAAATTGGAAAGTAGGAAAAAACACTGACCTTGTTTTGGTTGACAACCAGCACGTTGCTATTGTGGACACGTAAAGCTTTTTAAAGCTTAAATGTTAACATATAAACGAATAAATAAAAGTTAAAAATACATCATCTTTTTCATAAGAAAGGTTACAAATGAATGAATGAATAAATAAATAAATAAAGCATGGACTCACATCATTTACTGCTCAAACTTATCCACAGTTGTTTAATAAAGTCAGGATCCAATATTTCAGCAAATATTTCAATGAAGGTTCTCAGTCATCCACGTTATCGGGAAGTTGAGTCGTGACAACCGAACTTTTTGTCCGTGAATGGTTAGTTAATGACTTCAGACTTTGATTAATGCTTAAGCAATATATCACCCAAGGTCATTCTGTACTGCTGTGATAAATATCAGCATGGCTGTGATGTGGCCGTAGGCACATGTGCAGAAAATATCATAGCCGTGCTTATATTCATCACAATAGTATGACCTAGAGTGCGATATGGCTTTTATACAACAGGTCTACAAACACCATTTATTATCAACAAATTATGATTTGTTTGTTTATTTTATTCCATTTGTTTGTTTAATTTTCTCGCTAACAAATATCCTTGTGCAACTGTCAGAACCGCAACTAGAGGAATTGGCGACCGACAGTTATTTTGTATTCTTACCGGTACTCTGTAGCCAAAAGGTGGAGAAAAAATAATGTTAAAGAGAAATCTGGTGCACTATATAAGGTGTACAATCCCTTGTTTCACACACCAAGTAGAGCCCTTGATCCGGGGTTAGAGAGGGATTTGGGATTCAGCCTTGTGTTTCAACAATTTAAAAGTGATTACTAAGGAGAGGAAATGTTGTGTACGATGACAAAACCTTATCAGATGCGTTGTCTTCCTGAATGTGCTTCTGTGTATGACTTCACACTTGGGTTTTGGAAGGCAGAAGCTCTTTCCAGCACTGCTGTGACCAACAGTTAGTGATTACCAGAACACCTGTGATGCATATAGTTAAATGTCCCAGTGCTGTTACCATCTATTATCACACACGACCAATCTGGTTGGATAACATATCCAATCAGATTACTGGGTCAGAAATGTTATATACTGTAAACCTCATTTGATCATATATTGTACAAGAATACAAGATGGCCAATAAAATAAATGTTTTCCCACTTATTTTAGCACTTCTGTGCCAAAAATTAGAAACAAGCACATAAGGTCCATCACATTCTCCAAGTTCTTAAAATAGCCCCATATTCGGATGGAATAAATTATTAATCTTCGCTTTTTATCTCTGAACATGAAGACTCGGGTAAAGATTCATGAGGCTAGAATGAATATTGTACATGTTTGAACGCCTTGTGGATGAGCCGAATAGACCAGTATTCCTCGGGAATCAAATTAAAGAGGCTGATATGCTTGAGAGAAACACCATATTACAAGGTTTGCAGACGTGAAACTGGGACGTAATGCACAAAATTGCTTAGAATGTGATTACAGTGGTAGAGAATGTATTTTTCAGGTCTAACAGAGGGATTCAAATGATAACTAAAAGACAGGCTTCAAGTCGATAAACCACACATCATTGACGGGAGTCTACAGTACAGGCAGCGAACAAGAGAGCTCTTTCGCAGACATCCGGCGTCTCAGTTTTCTCATCCTTCATAAGAGAAGTCATTCTCATCACATTAAACTGACACAGTGTGGGCAAGGTCAAACTTCTGAATAATAGCAATGAATCAGGAGACAGATTTATAATGAGAGCGACTCAAGGTGACTGTCTTAACAGCATCATGTAAAATTGATTTGTAAGAAATAAAACAGTCCATGCTGTGCTGTTATGGGGGGAAATAATCAACAATAGGGTGGGGTTATGAGGACACGATTTAAGCCCAGCATTCTTTCAGTTTGTTTTCCAACAGTACTCTGTGTTGCGTTTTATTCCTCTTATACCATCTCAGATTTAAAAGATGTGTAAAGCTATACTGTATGTGTCATATGTGTTCTTACCAATCAGAGTCAAGCATTCAGCACAAAACAAAACTGTTTACAGCACAAAACTTGCTTTATAGTTCATGTGTGAAAATGATTCCTCATGCTCCCAGAACCACTTTTTCAGAATGATTGTCCTGGACAATATGGCCATATGTGCCATCAGTGAAGAAAAACTCCATAGATGTGATAACCTGGTCATTCACTACATTCAGGTGTTCAACTGACTTCATTTTATTGCCCCATAACATTGTGCAACTGAAGCAACCCCAGATCGTAAGACTGCCCTCAGAGGCTTGTCTAGTGGCCACAGTGCATGATGGGTGCGTCGCTTCATGTGCTCCCGTTCTTACCCGAATTTGAAATTTTTAAGAGTCTCCCTAAAAGCGACCTCCTTATGGTCACACATCTATTTAGTGCCCATCCTAGGAGTTCCTGTCATGTTGTATGTGTATGGAAATGCTCTTACTTCCACTATTAAGCATAGCTTTTGTTTTTAATATAGATTTTCTCTTTTGTACCTTGCGACTTCACCAAGTGTTTAAGTGATCTTCTATGGAGTTATATTCATGCCACAGTCCGCGTGTGCAAGCAACATCCTTTTTCTGTGCGCGTTCGACTCTGCCTGTACGCTCGCTCAACTTTGTCCAGTGTTACAAAACTGCCAATCACAGACTCCTACATTACCTCTAACCTTTAATTCCATTATGCAGTCGATAGTGCCAGCTAATTAGAGAAGAAACAGCCAGTCAGAAGTAGCCAGTGTGGAAGTCTGTGATCATCAAATCATTGCCCTAAAAGCAGAAGCTGCTCATTTTTTTAAATATATATATATTGTACTGTTCTCCTTGCATCTACTCATGCAATTTAACAGCCAGCCAAACTCCATCCATAAAGTACAGACGAGTCAGGATTCATCTTAGTGTTTAATGTTTAATAAGATGCCAGGTACCTTATGAATTAAGAGTAAAACTGAAAAAAGAAAAAAAATAGCAAATAAACAATAATCAGAAGGCAAAGAAAACAGCAAGAAATACTAATACAGTAGGCTAGGCTAAGAACTAATGGCTATCCCAATATTACATAAAATTGAAGCTTTAAATAAACACAATATTACACATATATGCAAAAATATATAATTAAGTATTATATAATGAAAAATTAACTTACAGATGATGTGCCTATAAACACAAAACAAAGGATGGCATTCAAACATGGAAGTGCAAACAACCGCATGTAGAACTCCACTCGCCCTTTTCCAAAGGTAACTGCCACTAGGGGGCAGCAAACTATTTTAACGCACCAAGTCTGGAGCGGAACATATATATATATAATAAAATTAATTAATTAATAAAAAAAGACTCAATAGGTAATGAATAAACATTGTTCTTGGTTAGCTTGCTATTCAAAATCTGAATAATGATTTTTCTCCACTCTGTCTGCACACATTTATGTTAGTGATGAGGTCAAAATCGGCATACATACAGCATGTGTTCCTTTCTATAAAGAGATGCCCATTTGTCCTATGACGCTGGAGACAATTGATCCTACTATGGACTTGAAAACTTCTCCTAGCTCTGCTCCAGAGATCCCTTCATGAAGAAATGGACTTCTCTAGCCTTTGATGTTTCACTTCAAGACTGTCATAATGTTTACCAGGTGAGTGAGCAGATGGCAGTCGCGTCAATTGAACTTCATTTTCAATTGGTTCAGATGACGTTGTAGTGATGTTTTAGTCATGTTTCAGAATAGGCATATTTTCAGCTGGAAGAGAAGAGATTCATATTCTACACCAGCCTGTCTGTCACCCGTCATGTCAGCAAAGACCGTTGGATTCTGCCTAAACAACAGCAACACACTGTGATCTGGTGGTTTTGTGTTAGCTTCTGAATTCATCAGTGAGGAATCGAAACTTTTGTCGTCTGTCAGTAGAAGAAGGTCTCTGGCCATTCACAATCATGCTCTCGATGCTACAGGTACAGTAGTATGTTCTACAGTATTGGTAAAATAAAAAGAAATTTTCTGCCTTAAATATGTTGTATAGGACTCAATAATCCTAACACTGGTTTTCAGCACTGTGACACCAACAAAATAGCATTTTTTAATTATTTCTTTAAACCCAGATATTATTCCAGAAATGGGAAGAAATTATAAGGAACTATAACTGACAGGTCATATCAGGAGTAGTCAAGCACAACATAGAAATCCAGCAGGCTTAAATTATCTTAAATTATGCGAAAGTAGCCTTTCTTTTGTGATTGTTATGGAGAGCCGCACCACGAGATGTTTTTAATGATAAGAGGGGGTCAACGCAATAGGACTGTGTGAGAGTGCTTATGAAGACCTTCCCGTTTGGAGATGGCGTTAAATTATTAATTAGGAACTCTGCCGTCTACGTGAGAACGGGCGGGGCTCTGTAAAATAAAACAAAACTTTTATCCTCTCGGGGTTTGTTGCCCTTACCGAGGATTTATTGAGGGAGGGAGAGTTTGTGCTTTGTGCACTAATAAACGGAAACTGAGCGCACACACCGGACTAACGCGTGCCGCTCTCTCTTTCTCTCGCTCTCGCCGGCTTTGCCTCTGTCTCTCAACTATCTGGACGCTTTTCTTTTCTTTTACTTTCTTTGTCTTTCTTTCTTTCTTTTGGTCTTGTCTTTGGCCCGCATACCTTTACCGGTGCTACCTAATGATCACACAAAGTGCAGGGGTATCAGGACCCTTAAATAAACATCCCTGGCAACCACGTGTATAAATGGCCACGCCTTTGCCTGTTCACGGCCCCCCGCGTGGTTCCATGTTCATGTATTTCACTGTATGCAACTCCATTTCCTGCCTGAAAATGAAGACAGGCAATGGATCCCTGAGTGCCATCATTGTAATAATGAACATGAAACTCTGTTTCTCTCTCTTTCTACATCAAAATATTCAGGGAAAGGACTCCCTCATTTACGCAAACCTGAAGAAGTCTTTATTTTTTATATTTTTTATTTTTTTATTATTTTTTTTTTTTCAATGTGCCACTCAGGTTCTTAAAGGTGTCCACTTGCAGCATTTACTCTATAATACATGCTTTTTCGACTGTTGAAGTGAGGTTCAAACCCCTAACCACTAAGCCATTGTGATGCCTTGGCTAATTCAGTTACCGTTTGAATTAGACATGATGGGAGGTAACAAAACAAAAAACGTGGGCAATAGTACAATATCTGACAGGGCTCCATCATCACCACTGTGATTTTGAGGGTTCAGCTACATTACGTTCATCACCTTGAGGCATAATCATTAAAACATTCGACTGGTATATTATTGTGTAGCCTTTCCTCTGAAAAGTTTGATGATTTTTGAGAAAGTTGCGAGGTCAGCGTTGATTTAATGTCAATGTCAGACTAAAGCATCAGTTGATCACTTTTCTACATACTTTTTTCCTTTCTTAAAAAAAAAATGTGTTTGTTGAACTGTTGGATAAAAGCAGCATCACACTCAAGGTCATTCTATCGTGCTGATTATCAGCATGGCTGTGCTATCTGTGGAACTCAGACCATGCTGACATTGAGTAAAACAGCAGTCCCTGTTGTGTGGTGTTGCTTTTATACAGCACTTCCACGAGCACATTAATTATGAATAGATTATGATTTGGTTGTTTATTAAACCAATTTTCTTTTCCACCTTCCACAACGAACAGAACTAATTAACTGAGACAGGCAGAGCAGGCAAATGACAGTTTCATGTTGATGAAGATGCTTTAAATTCTTACTGCTACTATATAGTTAAAAGGTAAAAGGTAGGGTGTACAACCCCTTTTTCCTCACACCAAGTAGTTCCCTCCCTTACGAAACAAACATATATTGCAATATACTAGAATATATATATATATATATATATATATATATATATATATATATATATATATATATATATATATATATATTGCAATACATTAGGAAATACATTTCAATATATGAGAGACTTCTCCATATAGTTGCAATATATGGATGGATAACCTATTGCTATATATTGATTCATATATTTTAAAATATATTGCTGTGCAAACAAAACTGTATTATATTACCGCATGTATGTTTATTGAAACAAAGTATTTTTTTTTTTTTTATGAGATGATTAAGATCCAAGCTCCAAATCATATTTTGCCCAAAAAAACAACTATTATTTTGTCTCTAAGTTTATTTCACTAATAGAAATTGGTGTTCGACTAACTGAATTATATTTTGGACATGCACTTAATATTTTTTGTTACATTTCAATCGAAATATTTAGCAATGTTGTGATTATACTGATTAGTTTCAGGAACTACAATCATCACTCATTCCAACTCAATATTCTTTATGTTTAACAACAAAAACTTAAATAATTGAGTAAATTGCCCTGCGCAAGTGCTCATGGGAAGTCTGGTGTAACATCAGATCAGAGACAAGAAGCGAGGACACGCTGCTGTGGGAACGGACAAGAAGCATCTGGAACATTCCGTACAATTCCTGGTGAGTAACATGTTAGTGAAATAATGACTCCGTCTGCGTTCATACACAACTTTATAGTGTGTAACTTACTGTTCTGAATCCTGTCACAGCCGCTCCAGAGCTAACGGTAGCTACCTAGTACCTACCTTCTATTTCATGTTTACCATGTATACAATGTATCATATGAATATATGATTTTATATAAATCAATATATTTTCCAAAATATTTAAGACATATGTTCCCATATAAATCTGACAATATTATCTTTTACAATGAGTTATATTATCTCATATAATTTTACATATGCAGTATATTTCCATATATTTACAATACATTTTCCAATATATAATCTCATTTAATGTGGGACATAATTCAATATATAACAATATATTAAACAGTATAACAATGTATTTATTCAGTATATAAAAATGGCAATAATTGTAATATTTTAATATACTTTCATATCTCCTATTTCATATATTTATGATGTATATATAGTATATTATAGAATAGATCATAACATATATTACTATGTACTATTCACAATATATGAATACACATAAAATATATTGTCACATAATATATTGAGAAATATATTTTTGTTGCGTAAGGGCTTGATCAGGGTTTAGAGAAGGATTTGGGATTCAGCCTTGTGTTAGACGCTACAGCTCACGTTAGTCATGAATAGATCAAGCCCTGTGGTTCAGACGTGATTCTAACCAACTTAGAAGCAATTACTAAGGAGACATTGTGTTGTTTAAGAGGACGTTATCAGGTTATGTTCTTGCTAAAAGTGCGACTGGATTTGAATGTGGGTTTTGTCAAAAGCCTATACACTAATACACAGAACACTGGCATAAGCCATTGATAAATGAAATAAATACTTGTGATGAATGTAATTCTAATTTTGGGTTTGTTTATTTGTTAAAGTTGTACTGATTCATCAAATTCGGCTGTTCCCATGATCACATTAAAGCCTGAAGAGAAGACATCAAACACTTAATGTGTTGGAAAAGAAGTGAACTCTTTCATGCATACTGTTTGCACTAATGGGTAGTCAATTAAATGTATTTATTTATTTATTTATTTCAAATATTTTTGATTAAAAGTGGGATGTAAAACTCCATTAAAGTTCTTTAGCTCCAATCTTTATGAAAGTCCAGTATTCGGGACCATAACAAATTTAAGGCTTTCGTTTGTTTTTGTTTTTTTCTGATGAGCCTCACTAACAATTTTTAGTGTGTAGAAATGCTCTTACTTTCACTATTAAACTTAGCTATGGTTATTGTTGTTTTGTTTTTGTTTTTCTTGTTTTTTCACCATGCAACTTCACGAAGTGTTTAAATGATCACCATTCAAGATTGTGATAATGCGTTGACGTTTTCTTCCCCCACTTCAAGTCATTTAAAATATCCTCAGTTCTTTGCTTGATGCAGCCTTTTGAAAAAGATTTTATATCTAATCAAAAAAATGTCTGGAAGTATGGTCAAAACTTCCCGTAAACAAGCTTCTGAACCTAGTCGAAAGCCTTCCAAGATGAGTTAAAGCAGTTATACAGTAGCTGCCAAAGGGCGGGGCCAACATCATTTGGGTGACAGGAATTGGATGTTACATGTTACAAGTTCATATGCATTTGAAGGCAAGCAAGCAAATATTTTGGCAATATAGTAAAAGTCAATAAAAAATGAAGGTTTTTATGTATTTATTTATTTATTTATTATTATTTTTTTTTTATTTTGTTTTTATAATGAGCATGACCTAAATGTAAAATAAGAGAAAAGAACAAAGAATTGACATTTTATGATTGTGTTAAGATTTATCTTTCATATTTCAGGCATTCGCTTTTTTAATGTAAAATAATTAATATTTTCACATAAGGGATTTGTACATGCCATACAAAAAAAAAGTTATAAAATAAATAAATAAAACATCCAGTATAATGCTGTACTACAGATGAAGCAGGCTGGAACAAGAAAGCAGCTGTATTATAGCCTTACAAATATACTTCAGTTAAAAAGGAATTTTTTTTTTTTTTTTTTTAAACAGCATTTTATAGTATTATGGGAATACAGTAAAGGGTTACGTTGGAGCATTGATTGATGATGAAATGCCATTACGAAAAGCTTTTATTATTTTTAGCAGTTGCTTTGAAATCACTTCCTGTGTCAGCATGTCACCTCAACACACACACATACACACACTGCACTCCCTTACAGTCTTGTCTGAGTTAGTGTTGAACAAATAATCTATTGTTCTTGCACGAAAAAATTAGTCCGTCACGCATCGCCACCCATCTGTCTGATGAAGACGCTATTAAAGGCTAATAATTATGCTGTCATACACCCTCCCCAAACTTCCTGGGGTGTTCATTTTGTGACAGGTATTCAGCTGGGTGGAACTACATTTTAAATAGATGAAGGAAAAAAAAAAGAAGTTATTTTTACACTCCGTTACTCAAATCCAGTCATACTTGATATTCTGATAAAGAGCTACGATGGAAAATTAGCTGATGAGGTTAAGAAGTGCAGGAACATAAAAGAAGGTCTCTACTGGGAAAAAGTAAATGTAAAAGGTGTGTGTGTGTGTGTGATGGATTTATGGATGTGGTTGTGTCGATTTATTAATGCAGTGCTGTCTGTGTCATAAAGCGCACGAGCAGATGAGCGAGGAGTCGTTTTATGAGAACAGAGAACTTTAGATAAAATTTTGATTTCATGCTGAACACGCCTGATACCTTAGAGACCGGTGTTCTGACCTTCCGGAGGTGTAAAGACCCAATCAGACACTTCATTTTCATAGTAAGGACATGAGACAAGGCAATTATTTCTTTCCAGGTCAGAGGTTCTCCTTAAATGTTGGTTCTGTCTGCAAACATGAACAACATTTTTAAGGCTCCTTCACTAAATTAAACATGTCTGCCTCATGACTTTGGTCTCTGTGAATGTTTCATCGCATGATTTTATATATGGCCTCATGGAGCATTTATATATTGATACATCTGTTTTACTGCAATGTGCAGTATTACGTTTGAAAATTTATGTGATTTTATTTAGCCAGTTTTTCATAAATCCACCATCTAAGAAATTTCCCCACTGTGGGATGAATAAAGGTATATCTTATCTTAATTAGCATTTTTTACTTTCACTTTCATTTATCATTAATTTAATATATTGATACAGGAATTCGTTTTAGTGCACATACAGAGCAGCTGTCATTAAATCACCACGGTCTCACACTGTTGTCATGAGGATGATCTCCGAAGACTCTTAAGTCTATTCCAGCTTTTATTAGCATTAATTAATTAGTTATGTTTTATATATCACAAAGCATGCAGGGTGACTTCAATAGAAACCTGTTATGAATCGATTAATAAATAAATAAAAAGTTATGTTGACCAGCAGCTCATTTTAATACGCTTGGCTCCTTTTGTTCACAAAAACATAGAGATTTTCAAAAACACACTTGGATTATGACTCAAAGCAAAATATCTTCACACTCTTATACTTCACATCTCTTTTCTTTTCTTCCCCCTCCCACACCACTACCAAGCATTGGACTGCAGGTAATAAACACTTCTAATTTCTTCTACAGTGTTGCGGCTCTTGTTTTTGTTGTTGTCTGCTTTAAGCCTCCAGCACTTCTTTCCCCTTTAACATCCTACATTTACACTTTTCTAGCCTGAGCTGTTCTGCATAGACAGGAGGAGAGGAAAGTTCAGAGCCACTTTGAGATCAGACAAAACTTACTTTTTTTTTTTTCTTCTTTTTTTTTTTTTTAAAGAACAAGATAAGCTCTCAGGGATCTCGAGTCTCATCGCCATGTTGGAGCAACCTACAGTACTAACCCCCTCCCCTTCAGATGGTTGCTGACACACACATACAGTACACACACATGCACACACAACAACAGCCTCTTTCAGTTTGTGAGAGTCTCTCACAATGTCATGTCAATGTATGTCTTGATGAAAAGAGGTTTTATCTCCCCCCCTGAGCCCTATCCATGTAGCAGGTCAGTGAGCTCCAGCTATGCTGCTCCTTGAGTCCATGTGCAGTTATTATTGTTATTATTATTATTATTATTATTATTTTTTATTTTATTGTTGTTGTTGTTGTTGATTATGTTGGAGCTGATTTAAATGATCTAAATTACTTTCAAATAAATGTTAAGTATATTTAACTCATAAAATCAAGGTTAATTTTTTATGTAAAATATTATGTCATTTTCACAGATAATTTACAAAAAAAAAAAAATATATATATATATATAATTATTTATATACAATTTTAGGCGGCACGGTGGTGTAGTGGTTAGCACTGTTGCCTTGCACCTCCAGGGTCCGGGTTAGATTCCCAGCCAGGCTCGATTCTTGTCTCTTCGTGAATGGAGCTTGCATGTTCTCCCCGTGCTTGGTGGGTTTCCTCCGGGTTCTCCGGTTTCCTCCCACAGTCCAAAGACATGTAGATTAGGCTAATTGGTGTTCCCAAATTTGCCGTAGTGTGTGAATGAGGGTGTGAGTGTGTGTATGTATGCCCTGCAATGGATTGGCACCCTGTCCAGTGTCCCCCTTCTCCTGCCCTACAGTAAGTCTCCTGGAATAGGCTTCAGGCCCCCCCATGACAATGAATACAGGATAAAGTTGTAGAGACGGATGAGTGAGTGATATTACATTTTTGTGCAACTTTTTCTTTCCCATTGTTTTATTTAAGGAGTTCAACCGTAGTCTATCTGGTGACCTGCTTTTCTCTCTGATTGCAGTGCTGTTAGTCAGGTTGTATTATTTCTTGATTTTAAGGTACATTGTTGCCCGAAGCACTGCCGCCTTGCACCGCCAGGGTCCGGGTTCGATCCCCGGCCAGGCTCGATTCCCATGTCTGTGTGCATGGAGTTTGCATGTTCTCCCCTCGCTTGGTGGGTTTCCTCCGGGTTCTCCAGTTTCCTCCCGCAGTCCAAAGACATGTAGGTTAGGCTAATTGACATTCCCAAATTGCCCGTAGTGTGTGAATGAGTGAGTGTATGTGTGTGTGTCTGTGCCCTGCTATGGATTGGCACCCTGTCCAGGGTGTACCCCGCCATGTGCCCTAAGTCTCCTGCGATAGGCTCCAGCCCCCATATGGGTGTTTGAATCTCACATTCACTCTGTGAATGGAGTTTGAACGTTTTTAGATAAGTGGTCTTGGTTGCTCAGTGTTTCCAGACTGCCTCTAGTGTATGACATAACAAGTGATATAGATAACGGATTTAAATACATTAACGTAGTATTCACTGATCAACCACAACACTATCACTACTTCCAGGTCAATTAAATAACACTGATCACCAGTTATATACCTGTAAACTGGTGAACGGATTATGGACACCCAAGGCTCAATTATGCCTGTCAGGATCGTCTTTAATCCCACAAAAAGGCCAATGATTGATTGATTGTAATGTCATGCTGGTTATGATAGGAAGGTATCAGATCATCCAGCACACCACAGCCTGCCACATATGGGGCTTATTACGTTCGAAGATGTCCCTTGAACTCCTCAGATCCCAATTCAAATCAAGCGCCCATGGGAAGTATCGGACAATCCATGGAGGCCCTACTCCAGTAACCAACATGTAAATACTCCAAGAGGTCTTGTGAAGTCATGCCCTGAGGGGCCAGAGCTGCCCTGCTGGCACAATGGGAATCTACATACGTAATACTGGACTTAAGGTATTGGGTTTTAATTTTATAATAATCATACATTTTAGGTATAATGGACTCTATATGTGACACAAATCTCAAAGTGGTACAAATTATTTCCACCCATAAAAAAAAAAAAAAGATAAAACGATACGTTTTAAGATTTAAAAACATCAACAGTCTGTTTCATCCTCAGACTCACATGTATTTTTTTGGAAACTTTACTGTAATTAGTGGGATGAAATCTATTGATTGATTGATTGATTGATTGATTGATTGATTTTACTTCCGCAGGTTCTTTCCACACAATGATTCTGTGTATTATGCTTAATGTCATCAAGTAGCTCCCACTTAATAGTATATGCTATTGAAATGTTCTTAAAATGTTTTTTTTTTTAAACAGATTTTTAAAGTAGTTTGCCTTTTTTTAAAGTAATGAGTAATGCTAAACAGAAATGATCAGGCTACTAAAATATTTAGTAAACGCAGTTGGGTTATTTATTTCCCCTGTGGGTCAAATTGCTAAAAACAAGGTCATTTCTCCATCTCACTCCCCCACCATCGATAGCATGCTAACTCATGCAATGTTTTAAAACTCAAATAAGCTCATTTGCTTAAACATCTGGATTTATTGACACATGATGCACGATCACTTTAGCAAGTTGGGAAAAAACTTTTTTTTTTCTCTCTCTTTTTTTTTTTTTTTACATTTTATTTTAATTTAACAGCACCGACTCCAGGTTCATTTTAACTGCTGCAGTTTTTTTTTTTCTTTTTTTCTTGACAAATTGATTATTTGCTCTGAAATTCTTTTGCCCTCCTGTAGTTACAGTAGTCTAAAATGTTAGCTAGTACCAAACACTAGGCCATGTACAGTACCTAGTGTTTCATAATATTGTCACAGGGATTGCACCATGACGTAATAATCCTGCCAACTACAATGTCATCAACGTTATATTTTAAAATGCCTCTTTTAAAAAGGAAATCCATCTTTAAGGTAAGCAAAGTGGCTTTGGTTAAAACACCCAAGAAGGCATTTTAGTTATTCTTTTTTTTTTCATAAATGTAAGCCATGTATTCAGTGCTGCACTAAATCTTGTTCAGTGGCAGTCCGACCCGGAGAGCGGAGCTATTAGAGCTTGAGCAGAAGCCTGATAAATGAGCTGAATGTGTGCTGACAGCCTCTGTTTCTTCCCTCCATTAGCTGAAGGGTCCAAAATCAGTGGTGCTGCATGTTAATCCACTCATTTGTGGCTCTCAGGGAAGTCGAGGAGACCTCTTCTATGCATATGGATCCAGGCAAAGAGCCATAAACAATGGGCCAAAAAATACAAATTCTACCAAAGACCCCATCAAAGTGTGTACAGAGCCTGTACACTCATCTGCATTTTTGTGTCTGGACCCAAACGTGTACAGGGGGATGTTGCTGATGCGTTAGTCTCTTTTAATACATGAACAGACTTCCTGACCCCATGTCGTTGTCCATCTGATGAAACAGATGGATCTAGTCAGAAAGGGTAAGGTGTGTGATTCTCACAAAAAGTTAGATTTCATTATGAAACAACTTTTTCTTTTCCTTTGGACAAATTTGCAGTCCTTGCCAGGTGTCCCAAAACCAGGTCAGCTGTGATTTTACACTATACTGTACACACCGTTTGCCTAAAAACAATTATGGGCTAATTAAACCCAGTACTCAGAAATCAATGACTTGTGTCTTTGCTCCAGGGTTGAACTACATATGCTGACACATATGCAGGCAAGAATCTATAATTATGGCCCAAAGATGTTGGTGGAACATTTGAATTAAACAATATGCTAATGTAGACATCATTCAAGCAGATCTAATGTTGTTTTTCATTATTTTTTTAATATTTTTTTTTAGTTTAGTTTAGTAAGACTTTTAAGCATCCTGAAGACTGTGCTGACTGTGCTTCTTAACACATTCCTAATTAGGCCTCATTGGAATACTCCATGAAAACATTGTTGGAATGCTTAAGTAACAAGGCTATGTTTTTAACTTTTTATATTCCCCGATCAGCCATAACATCAACACCAGATGAACTAAACAACAATGATCACCAAGTATCCACCATTAAACTAGAGACAGGTTCAAGGGCACCCAAGGTTCAACCAGGCCCGTGTGTAGCCTGCTAAGCTAAGCTCAAGGCCTCCAAACTCCCCAGATCCTAATCCTATCCAGCACCCATGGGATGCCCCAGAAGCACAAGTCGGATCAACGGAGGTGTGAATTTTTAGGACCTTGCAGTTTAAGGCATAATCACAACCTCAACTTTCTAGAGGTTAATCACATTAAGCTTAACCAACCCCAAACAAACCTTCCTCAGTGTCAATTAAACCAACATTAACATTTACCCTAAATCCTAAACCACAGACCTGATCAGCCACACCTTCTATGTCAGAGCATTACTTTTTAATCTTATTCCCAAATTCTAAACTGTAATAGTTTTTTTTTGTTTGTTTTTTTAATTATTGGCTTCCAGACAAAACATCTTGTGAAATGCATCTGTATCTTGTTTGTACAGTGTCTGATAACTTATTCACTCAGTTATAGGATGCATTTTATGACATGATGCAATTAGTAAAATTGGAATGAATATTACGTTTTGGCTTAATTAGATAAACTTCTTTATTTTTCCTTTCTTTTCTCCGTATCCCCACCCAGGTTTTTCATCCAGTTCTTCCCGGGTCTAATGTAGGTAACCGCAGCTCTGTTCCACGCCCTCATTTTAAAATAAAGTTAATAAACATTTCCATTAGTCACGGTGTCTTTAACATGACACTCATGGAACTGGAGGATGGATGAAGAGTATCAGTAACTACAGAGGAAAATAAAGTTTGGTTCTTTTTCTGTCTCTGCACCAGTGATTTCTTGGCTCTTTTTTTGCTCCTGTTTATTTTTGACAGAACAGATGCTTAGGTGTGATTCATATTTTTAAAGAAAAAAAAAAAAAGGCGTGTGTGTGTGGGGGGGGGCAGCGGGGGGGTATAGGGGGTGCTGCTGTTCAGATTCTGTGATCATGAATGCTGTGTTAATCCTCTGAGACTTAATAAACCTTTTAAGACTTAAGAGCACACCTGAAAATTCTTCATGTCATGTCTGTACTGATAATTACTGTACTAACATCTTTATCAAATCACAGTTATTACAACAATTGAATGATTATTACTGTATGAAACAATCTCTATTTTCCTTTTTTGTTTCCCTCCTTAACAGTTGCTATAGGCTGAAGGATGCTGATGGATGCGTCTGGATTTGGCGGTTGCCAGAACAGTACTTTTTATTATGATGTGGGGTTATGTAAGGCATATATTCAATTTGCATTTTGTCCTGAATTTGCTCAGTATGCGTCAGATTGTATAATCTCTAATGGCTGAGTTGATCTGCTTTCAATCAAAGCCTTCTTCATTCATTTGCATTGATTAATGTATCTTGATACAGTCCTTTTAAAAATGGAAAGCTGTATTGCTGAAAGTTTGAGCACCTCGCTTTTTCTGCTTTCATTTTGTAGAAATTAAAAAAAAAATTGGTATTCTGGACTTTAAGTTTTCCAATACAGAATGTCTGGAGGTTTCATAAGTCTTCACACAGTGGTATAGTGGTTAGCACTGTCGCCGCGCACCTCCAGGGTCCGGGTTCGATTCCCGGCCGGGTTCGATTCCCGTCTCGGTGTGCAAGGAGTTTGCATGTTCTCCCTGTTCTTGGTGGGTTTAGTCTGGGTACTCAGGTTTCCTCCCACACTTGGTCCCTTCCTCTCACAGTCCAAAGACATTTAGGTTAGATTAAGCGGCGTTCCCAAATTGGCCATAGTGTGTGTGCCCTATGATGGAATGGCACCCTGTCCAGGGTGTACCCCGCCTTGTGCCCTAAGTCTCCTGGGATAGGCTCCAGGCCCCCTGTGACCCTGAATACAGGATTAAGTGGTGTAGATGATGAGTGAGTGATATACAGGACTGTGCAAAAGTATTGAGCCACCCCTCATTTCTTCATATTTTGCTTTCACAGAGCCAGACTTCCTTCTATTTTAATGTAGTCTTGAGGAATAGTTCTCCAGGCTTCCTGAAGGACTTTTTTGGCAGGTTTTTGCCTCTTATTTCTAGTCCCGCTACTTGAGCTGGTTTCCGAGGAATGTTTTTGTTTTTTAACTACACCATGATCTATGAATCATTCAGGTCAGTGGTCCTTCTAGGTAGACAGGGAGGGATTTTGTTTTAGCATGTTCTTGTGGAATAAGAGGAGAACAACATTTATAGACAAATCAACACCTTTCTAGTGTGTGACGATAACGTTGTTTCATTGCACTACTTCATCGTTGATTATTTTCCTACAACAGCACATCCCATTCTGTTAAACTTAGCCCCCTCATTCAGGCCACATCTAACTCCCGAGTACTTCATTTCCAATTAGGCACAGGCAGAGTCAACAGTCCGCTTGGGTATGCACTCAGCATTTGTCCTTAATTAGCTTGAGTGGTGCTGTCTTCATGATTTTCTTGCCATTGAATATTCAGCACCACATTGCTGCCCTACAGCTAGCTGAACGTACAAAGACCTTGGTAATTAGCTGCTGAGGTGACTGTATGGCTAAGAAGGGAAGAAAAAATGCTGAATTGTGCAGAACAGGACCAGGCTTAGAAAGCTCTGCTCTAAGAATGTAGCTCTTCAGTGTGAAATGTCAGGAGTGCAGTGTCCTGAACCTCATGGAAGCTCTGAGGGGGAGCAATGCTTTTTCCCCATTTTTATACCTTTGGTCATATACTAAAAGTAGCAACCCTGCCATCTCCATAGAATCTGTAAAACACTGTTTTTCGTCTTTAACTTTTATCTGCACATTTTGAAAGTGGAGCGGAAAAGATTAGTCTGTTCTGATGAAAATCATTCTAGGTGGTTTCAACTTGATTTAGTTTGTATATATGCATTTATAAATTGTATTTTATTTTATTTTTTAAAGCCTAGCTAATTGTTCGGGAGTACTCAGTTGATTGTGATCTATTATGAGGTCTGATTTAAAATCTGCTAGCTAATATCGAACATAGACACAGCACATTAATCGAATATATACAGCCACAGCATTAACCTCACTGCCGGGTGAATTAAAGAGCATTATCAATTATATACCAGTAAAGGTACGTTTAAGGCTCAACTATGCCTGTGGGAAAGCAAAGGCCAACCTGTCTGGTCCGATCCTACAGAAAAGGCAATGCAGCATAAATTACTGTAAAATGTCAACACTGACTATGATAGAAAGGTATCAGAACTTCCAATGCATCACAGCCTGCTGAAAAAGGGAGCTTAGCATTCACAGAGTTCAAGGTTATTCCTCTGGCGTACAAATCTTCCAGATCAAGCATGAATGGAATGCACTGGACAAACAAGTCTGATCCGTGGAGACCCACTCCTCAACCTTCAGCACCCAAAGAACCCACTGCTAACACCCTAATCCCACCCACCTCTACACACCCTCAGAGATCTTGTGTAGAAATGCTCCAAGGAATCAAAGCTGGCTGGTACAACACAATATTGACAACAACATTGGGCTTAATGTTTTGGGTTTTAGTGTTATTGGTGATTGGTGTGTGCTGCCCTACAGCTTTACATTTCACCAGCTGGTTGGTATCTGACTGTTTGTGTTAGATTTTGTCAAAATATGCTTCAGTATATACTTGGTCTTTAGATATAGCAGTAATTTCATACACACACACACACACACACACACACACACACACACACACACACACACACACACACACACACACACACACCAGCTGTTAATGGCAGAAGTTAATGATGTTCATTAAAACCAAATCACTGAGACAGAAATGAATAGCATAAATACTGACTTGTTTTAAAATCTTAAATTCCTGAGTGCCAATTTTCTTGTTGTGTGTAATGAATTTTGTGTGTAAAACCTAGTGGTGCAAAAGGTTATTCACATTCAGCTAAATGATTTTCTGTAACATCTCAAGATTTACTGGGGATCTATTCTTCACGATATTTTCGGTGAAACATCATTCAATGTGGGTATTTCTCAGTGTGAACCCCTAGCAGCAAAGCCAGAGGTAGCTAGGGATTTTCCTTCCCAGTCATAGTGAAGAAAGAACAATCATCCTATTCTCCAGCTCCTATTCCTTTTCTTCTTCTTTCTAACAGTAACCCTGAGGCAGAGAGAATGATATCACACCTCAGTATGTACAGGATGTAACATCCCTCCATCTGAAAGTCTCTCATCATCTTTCTCTCCCCACTTTCACTCTCTGGAGGATTCAAAAGCCTCTGTTGTCCATCTGCCCCATGAATTTATCTGCACAGATCCCAAAGGAACATGCCATGTCACTGCTCGTATGTGAAAAGTAAAAACACTGTTGAGTTTCCAAACTTAATCTTAGTTTCACTGAAACAGATCACATTGAGACATTGAGTTTCAAGGGTAATTTTAAAGTTTAGTTCCTTTTTTGTTCCCTGATAAAAAAATAAAAAAATAAATAACTATGGTCACCTATATTTCCAAAGAACATCTATTTCACATATGCAATTTATTAAGGAATCACACTTTATAATTTTTATAGCACTTTTTTCTGTGTCATGCCATGTGCACCCCAGTCTGGTGTCGCTCCTAGCTCACAGCATAGGCTCCCTACGTAGGCCGGGTGGTGATAATTAATGTTAATGGATCTCGGGCTTTCTCTGTGTAATAAAAACAAGGCACAGAGTTTAGAGAAAGCTGCGAGGGGCAGGTCTTGGACCATATTAGCGAGAGGGGACATCATCAGGAGCTCACAGGAGCGCTTCCTCCAAATGCTCCAGTCTGCCACTCTGCCCGCCACCACCTTTCGCCAGTCATGTGCCTGCACTGCCTGTGACCTGCATGTGCACCTCTTTACTCTTTTCCTCTACTTTTTCCCTTCCTTCCTCTTTTAACCCTCTCATACCCCATTTTAAAAAAAATAAAATGACCATTTTTCCCATAAGACCTCGTGTCCATGTGTCTGTGGTGCCACCCGTGCAAAAAGATCGAACCCGTTACATCTGTTACCATTTACATTACTGCAATATAAGCTTCTGAGAAACCACAATATGCGCATTTGGATACAGTTACAAAACACTGAAACTGGATACTTCTTCCATAAATGTTACAATTTTTCCAAGTCACTTTTGGTACATTTCACAGATCAGATATTGTACAAATTTCACATCATCTGGTGACTTGTATACAGCCAGGTTTCCAAAACAGCTCGGAGGTGTATATCGCATTGACCTTTATTCGGCAAGCATATATTCATGCGGAATATCACAGTGTTACAGATTCTGACAATGGAGAGGCAACAAGGAAATTAACAAGTCAAAACCAGAAAGAAGATACATGAGATGGAAAAGGAAGAGGTAGAAGTGGTCCAAAACATACAGTAGGCATGTTACCAATAGGGGCCGCAGTTGTGGACCATGTTTTTCATCATGGCCTTACAATGGCAGATGTTGGTTGAGAGATGCAGCCAAATGTTGGGAGAACAATTGTGTCCTCAATCATTCAAATGTTCCATAGCAACAACAGGTACTGTATGTAATCCAATAACATGTACTGTACTGTAATACTGGAAAGGTCTTGCTTTATGTTACTGGTTTCTATATATTTTGTCTTCTTTGACACAGTGTCAAAGAAGACACTGTGTCAAATTTTATTTTTATTTGTATAGTGCTTTTAACAATTGTCATTGTCGCAAAGCAGCGACATAATTATTTAAGTTTGTATGAAATGTGAATGTATGAATGAAAATGGTCAGATAGTTCCTTAGTCCCTGATAAGCAAGTGAGGGTGACAGTGGCAAGGAAAAACTCTCTAAGATGGCAATAGGAAGAAACCTTGAGGAACTGGACTCAACATGGACCCCATCCTCATTTGGGTGAAACAGAAAGCAGGAATTGATCTGCATTCATACTGTGTGTTAGTAATTGATGTTAGTATGGAGTCCACTTAGTTATTGGAGGCTCAGGTAGACTTGTAGGAAATTCCAGTCTTGAACTATCAAGCGACTGCAGCCAAGTCGTCAGAGAAACAGCTGTCAATATCAGCCAAGGCCAGAACCGTCTTCATGGTAGAGTGAAACCATCCCCAGACACCATACGCATCCCAAAGAGACCACACGGGCATCCATGTGACGAGATCTCCAACCAGAAGCAGGGCACCAGGACAAGTCAGACAGATCCAGAGGGCAGAGGGCACTGGCAGCTCAGGAACGACATGTGTAGCTTGACAGCAAGAGGGAGAGGGAAAAAGAGAAAGAGAGAGAGAGAAAGAGCATGAAGAGGGGAGAGCAGAAGAGGAGAGATAACAGTTAGATATGGTCACAGTCACATAATATATAAGGTGAAATGTATATTTAGTGTAGGATACAAGCAGAGACTCCAGCAGGACTAACTATGACAGCATATCTCAAAGGGAGAGCCAGAAGGAAACACAGACATGAGGGCTCCCTGATGTAAAGGGAAAAAAGCAGTGGGCCTAAAACTGAGCCCTGTGGAACACCAAACTCCACTTGAGAACATGAGGAATGATCACCATCTAAATCTACAAACTGATAACGATCAGTCAAGTAGGATCTGAGCCACAAGAGGGCAGTTCCCTTAATTCCAACTACCTTTTCTAATCTGTGAAGGAGAATACTATGATCAATGGTGTCAAAAGCTGCACTGAGGTCCAGTAACACAAGTATAGTGACGCAACCCTGATCAGAGGCCCATAGGAGGTCGTTTACTACTTTAACAAGTGCTGTCTCTGTGCTGTGATGAGGCCTAAATCCTGACTGATACAGTTCATTTATGCTATTTCTGTGTAGATGTGAACATAGCTGCTGTGATACTACCTTTTCCAAAATCTTGGAGATAAAGGGAAGGTTTGATATCGGCCTGTAATTAGAAAGCAGACAGGGGTCAAGGTCAGGTTTCTTGATTAGCGGTTTAATAACGGCTAATTTAAAGGATTTGGGGACATACCCACTACTGAGTGAACAGTTAATTACTTTCAACAGGGGTTCTATTATTGCTGGTACTATCTGCTTGAGAAAATGTGTCGGTATAGGATCTAATATACAGGTTGACGATTTTGAAGAAGAGATGAGTGAAATTAGTTCCCTCGCTTCAAGGGGAGTAAAGTGTTCTAAGTTCTGATGTGATGTGGTTAGATCATCTGAATTATTTAAATTGTCTGGTTTCAAAGCCTGAATTTTTTGCCTAATATTTATGATTTTATTATTGAAAAAGTTCATGAAATCCTCACTACTGCATGATGATGTTGTGGAGATTTCTGCAGTGGTCTTGTTTTTAGTTAATTTAGCTACGGTATTAAATAAAAATCTCGGGTTGTTTTTGTTATTTTCTATTAGAGTGGAGAAATATGTTGATCTAGCATCACTGAGAGCTTTTTTATAGTTCAGGATGCTCTCCTTCCAAGCTATTTTAAATACTATCAATTTAGTTTGGCGCCATTTACGTTCGAATTTGCGAGCGGTTTGTTTTAAAGCACGTGTGTGGTCATTATACCAAGGAGCGAGTTTCTTATCTCTAATCATTTTCCTTTTAACTGGAGCGATATTATCTAAGCTATAACGAAGTGCTGACTCTAGATATTCATTCGCCTGTTCGAGTTCTGTGAAGTCAGATGGCGATCCAATCAAAGTAGATAATTCTGGAAGATTATTGATAAAGCTCTGTGCGGTATTTGATGTAAATGTACGTTTAAGGTGGAAGCGCGGTGCTGTGCGTACATTATTACTATAACACGCTTTAATCGAGACAAGGTAGTGATCTGAGATAACTTCAGACTGTGGAATTGTGGTTATATTTCCTATACTTAATCCGAAGGATAATATTAAATCCAAAGTGTGACCTGCTTTATGAGTGGGTCCTACTATACACTGATTTACTCCTACTGAGTCCAGTATGGACAAGAATGCTGTTCTCAGAGGGAAATCTTTTTACAAAAATGCTTGGCTAAATGAATAGGTTTTTAGCCTAGACTTAAACACTGAGACTGTGTCTGAGTCCCGAGCAATATTTGGAAGGCTATTCGATGTTTTGGCTTAGTAAGAAAAAGCTCTGCCCCCCTGCTGTAGTTTTCATAATACGAGGTACTGGCAAGCTGTAACAGGCGGTTGCCACCTGGGGCGCTGTGGGAAGCCGCTCTAGTGAATTAATTCTAGTGAATTAATAAAAGTAGAAGAGGGGCTAGGCTAGGCTAATAGCAGCAACCAGTCGACTAATGCTCACGGTTAATGCTCACGGCTAAGGCTTTTGGTGACAGCGTAGTGTGAACCCGAGTGCGGGATACCTTGTGTCAAAGTCACATGAGGGGTTTTTTTTGTCTCTTTCTCTCTCCTGTTGCCCGTTTGTCTCCTCCTCCTGCATCTTCTGCCCCCCAGCATGTCAGCGCATTGCATGCAGTGTTTGGGTGGCGGTAATGAGAAGGGGATCTTCTAGCTATCTCACTCATTGCTTCACTGTTTACTTTCACACAGTAGAAAGTACACTCACTCAGGGGTTTGATTAATCGACCTGTTTATTTAAGTTACAGTGAGGTAAATTATGGCCGAGTCCGATGCACAAGCTGGGGAAGGGCTGATGGCTCATGACTTCACAGCGGGCTCTTTCGTGACCAGACGTGAACCCATCCAAGAGCTTATTAACACCCTTATCTAGCCTCTATCTAGACACTGATGATGAGCAAGGTTCTTCGGTGGATGACAGAGGCCCACAGGGTGACGATAAGGTAGAACAGCCACTCACCGATGAACAGCTGCCTCCACCTCCTCCACCCATTGACAGAGGACGATCAAAGCCTCATCTCCTTGGTTCTGGCAACCCGCCTTAGCCAGCTAGAAATGGCTCTGCAGGGATTGGATGATAAACTATCCCAGAGAATGGATGAGCTGTTAGATCAGGTGGGTGAGCTGCAATGTAATCGTAACACAGATACGTTAACATACCAGCATAAACTGCAGAATGCTCAGGCAAAGATGCAACAACTGTGTGTCAGACAGTAAAAAATGTTGTGAGAAGCAGTTAAATGATGTAGGCCATTCCATGGTAGAGTGCATGAAGAGGAGAGACTCACAATTAAAGGCCATGATAAGTGCACCACCAGCCACTACATTCACTCCTTTCCCTCAGCCGGGGTTCACTCCTTATCCCCCCTTTCTGAATAGTTGCTCACACACTCCTACTTTGAAGGCCCCTGTAAAGTTGAATTTTCCCAGGTTTGGCGGTACTGAGGGGGAAGACCCCATTAGTTTTGTGGAGAAGTGCGAAGAATACCTAGCCTTACATCCACTCTCTGATGTTGAGATAATTGCCACACTCCCCTCTGTACTCTTCCATACTGCAAAAGACTGGTGGACAGCAGAAAAACACAATGTGAGCAGCTGGGTGTCATTCAAATCTGCTCTGTTTAAGGCATTCCTTACTGATGATCACAATGTCGATGCTGAGAAGCGTCTGAGGGAACGGATCCAGCATCCTGATGAGAGTATAAGGGACTTCGCCTTTCAATATTGTGCTCTGTGTCTAGGATGGAAGCCAGGGATGATTGAGAGAGAAGTAGTGCAAGCAACTCTGGGTAACTGCAATCCCTGTATTGCTAGCCTGCTGCAAAGCACAGTAACCACTATAAGCGAGCTGGTGCGAGTTGGAACACTGGTGGAGAGGGATTTTCATGCGGCCAAAATGTTCAGACAAAAACAAAACCCTGTTCCAACACCCAAGCAGATAAAGGAGAATAAAAAGCCCTCCAGTCTCTGCCTTACTCAGACTAGTCCTTCTCTGTTATCGACAAAGGCAGCACCTTTTCCCTCATAACCGAGACCCTGTGGAAGAAGATAAAGAAACTGACCAAGAAAGGGGCAAGTCATTCTTGTTAGCCAATGGCTTGGTGCAGGCTGCAATGGGTAAAATGCATGCTCAATGTTCCTTACAGGGAGTAGTATCTTTCCTCATTCCTTCTTGAGGTTTCTCTCTTCATCATGAAAGATTGTGATCTGGCATTCGCCTGCATACTCTGGTTAGATTTTTTTAATAGAGGCTGGCATACAGATTAATTTTAGCCAACGCTCGTATACCACCTCAGGTAGAGAAGGTGAAAATGTTCCACTTTTTACCTCTACACATGGCCAAGTTTCCCTTTATGTGGCAAGTCCAGTGCCTCAAATATCAGATTCCACCATCAATCATGTCCGACCTGGTAAGCAACGCCACCCTGTCAGAAGAACACAAATATCAATTACAGAAGCTGCTTTTAGAGTGGCCGACCTTATGCACTGATTTGGCCACACCAAGCTTATAACCCATCATATTTATACCACCGATGAGAGACCAGTTAGGAAGAAAGCATAGCCTGTTCCTGTCTACAAGCAGCAAATTGTGGAGGAAGAGGTCGCTAAAATGCTGGAAGCAGGGATCATTAGACCGTCTACCTCGCCATGGGCCGCCCCTCTAGTGCTGGTGAGGAAAAAAGACAGCGGGACCCTTTTTTGTGCGGACTTTAGGGCTCTGAACGGCAAAACACTGCTGGATGGCTTCCCTATGCCCCAGGTCCATGAAATCCTAGAGGCACTCTATGGGGCAACTGTGTTCAGCTCGTTAGACCTGTGTAGTGGGTATTGGCAGGTGGAAATGCATCCAGACAGCATCCCTAAAACAGCTTTTGTCACTAAAAACAACCAATAGGAGTTTATCCATCTTCCATTTGGTCCGTGTTAGCAGAAGTGATTGGGAAATATTGTTTTGTCTACATAGATGACGTTATTTTTTCCAGAAACATCAGTACCCACCTCGACTATCTCCACAACACGTGTTTACAGTGTGTTTACACAAGCTGCTGGTCTCACCCTCAACCTAAAAAAGTTTAACCTCTGTCAAACATCTCTCTCCTTCTTAGGACACATCATATCAGCTGAAGGCATTAAAACCGAAGAAGCCAAACTAGCAGCTATTCAAACTTAAGGAGCTACAGCACTCCCTAGATATGGCTGGTTGGTACCACCGATTCATCCCCCACTTCTCAGAGCGTGCTGCTCCTTTACACGCCCTGAAGAAGAAAGGAGCCAAGTGTATGTGGACCTCTGAGTACGAGTCAGTCTTCGAGGACCTGGAACGGCTCTTCAGAGCATGCCAGTTTTAACAGCCCCAGACTTTAACCATCCCTTTAAGGTGCAGACAGTTCCCAGTGACATCGGCCTAGGTGCAGTGCTCACGCAAGACCATGAGGATGGGGAACATGTGATTGGCTACGACTCCCGGTTGCTGCATGGAGCTGAAAATAAATACTTGGTGTCAGAGAAGGAATGTCTAGGTCCCAAAAGGCAGATGAAGCATTCTGTGCACTGTGGAATGAAGCAAGGTTAGATCCTGATGTTAATAAAATTCACTACTGTGTGGTTAACCAGTTCCTTTACCGCCGGATCCCCAAGTAGGATGGGTGTAGTCTCCTTCAGCTGGTCATCCCAACATCTCTGTGGCCTCAATACCTGCAGTACGCCCACGACAACCCTCTCAGTGGTCATCTGGGGTGGATGAAGACTCTGGGGAGGCTGCTGGAGGTCGCCTACTGACTGGAAATATGCCATGATTTCTGGGAGCATTTCAGAAACTGTGTTACATGTCAGAAATACAAACCAGACTTACTACAAAGCACATCTGTGGTGGAACGTGGTTTCATGTTGGGAGTAGACCTTATGGATCTATTTCGCCGCTCATCCCAGCACAACGAACATCTGCTGGTGGTCGTCGATTAGCAAATGTGTCGAGATGTTCCCCTTAAGAACAGCGAAAACCCACAACATAGCCAACATTTTAACCAGTGAGATTTTTACACAGTGGGGCAAGCCAGCTTACCTGGTTTCCTGGAGGTCCACAGTTCACATTCCAGCTATTTAACACCATATGCTGGCAGTGGGGTGTGACCCAAAAACTCACCACAGCCTACCATCCCCAGACAAACATCACAGAACAAACCAATCGAACATTAAAATTCAAAAGAATTCCGGTTAGCCATCAATTCTGCCTGGGAGAAAAGCACCGGTTACACACCAGCAGAAGTAGCAATTGGACGCAAACTGAAGGGACCCCTTGAGAGAATGCTACATCGAAACTTCTCACCTGATCATCCCGCTTATGCCACAGTGGAGCATCAGAAAGAGCTGTTCCAGGTCGTCCGGAGCAACGTAGCCCGTGCCCAGGAGCGGTAGGGAAACTATTATAACTCCAAATGATGGGCAGTCAAGTTTAATGAGGGTGAATATGTGTGGGTCCACGCTTTTCCTCAGTCTAGGATGGAGGACTCGCATATGGCCAAACTCGCTCCAAAATGGAAGGGACCAGGCTTAATCAAGAAGGCACTCAACAACGTCAATTACCTTGTGGAATTGATAAATCAAGCTGGACCATTCACGGTCCATATAGCTGATATAAATCACTTTTACGGTGAGGTCACGCCTTTTTGCATGGGGGCCGGCATGTAACAGGTGGTTGTTACGGGCTCCCTGCCACAGGGGGCGCTGTGGGAAGCCTCTCTAGTGAATTAATAAACAAAGAAGAGGGGCTAGGCTAGGCTAGGCTAATAGCAGAAACCAGTCGACTAAAGCTCACAGCTAATGCACATGGCTAAGGCTATTGGTGAATGCTTAAAGCATAACGTGAAACCGAGTGCGGGATACCTTGTGTTCAGGTTGCATGATGTTTTTTTTTTGTGTGTCTCTTTCTCTCTCCAGTTGCCCATTGGTCTCTTTTTCCTGCATCTTCTCCCCCCCGGCGTGTCAGCATATCGCATGTGGTGTTTGGGCAGCGCTTGTGAGGAGGGGATCTTCGGCATCCGCCGCACCGCCATTAAAGGGGACGTGCATCTGGAGGACAGCGGCAGCAGGAGCAAAGCGCATCCCGGGACGGTATCGCTTTTTGTTTGGTCTTTGTATTGGGAGAGCTCAAAGATTCTAATCGGCCACGGTCGCTACGTATTGGACTGTGTGTGTGTGTGTGTATGGTTGGAAACACAAGGAGTGAATGGTGCAACATGGCAATAAATGTAAATACACTTTTGTTTACATAAAATATTGTCCTCTGGTCCTTATCCTACCCTGATTCTGTTAACAGCTAGTTTGTTGCTGATTAACAAGAGGCAGTCTGTTACAAAGCAGTCTGCATCCTTTGATCAAAGTAGACGTGATGGATCGTAAGACACTAGCAGTTCGATCAGATACTGCAACGCGAGACCAGTTAATGCTTTATATGTCAAGAGTAATACTTTAAAATCAATGTGAAATTTCACAGGCAGCCAGTGAAGTGTAGATAAGATGATGTGCTTGCATCTTCTGGTTCTAGTGAGGACACTTGCAGCTGCATTCTGAACTAACTGAATCTTGTTTATGCACCTAGTTGAACAACCAGACAGTACGGTGTTACAATAGTGCAACCTAGAGGTGATAAAAGCATGAACAAATTTTTCTGCATCATTTAGTGACAAAATATTCCTTATCTTGGTAAAGTTTCCGAGGTTAAAGAATGCTATCCTGGTAATATTATCTACATGAGCTTCAAATGAAAGACTGGAATCTATAATCACACCAAGGTCAAGGTAATCACTAGTCATCTGCCTTCATCTAACCCTATTCTCTGCATCCTCTTCTCTCACACCAACTAACTTCATGTCCTCATTCCCTGCATCCAAAAGTCTCCTCTTTAATGTTCCTCTAGACCTCTTGCCTAGCAGTTCCAACCTCAGCATCCTTCTATCAATATATTCACAATCTCTCCTCTGAACATGACCAAACCAACTCAATCTGGCCTCTCTGACTTTATCCCCAAAGCATCTAACATGGGTTGTCCTTCTGATCATACCCACCCTTTTCATTCCCAAAGAGAACCTCAACATCATTCAGCTCTGCTACCTTCTAGCTCTGCATTCTGTCTTTTCTTCATTCATGAAGCCGTAGATCATCAATATAAAAAGGATTCTTGAACTCCTTTCTTTTTATTCTTGCTGATACTCTATCACACAACACACCTGACACTTTTCTTCACCTGTTCCAACTTGCCTGCACTTGCCTCTTCACCTCCTTTTGACACTCTCTGTTTCTTTTATCCTTTGACCCAAAGTAATGAAAGTCCTGCACCTTCTTTGCTTCTTCTCCCTGTAGCCTCACCGTTCCACTTGGGTCCCTCACATTCATGCACATGTATTCTATTTAGCTGTGGCTAACCTTTATTCCTCTGCTTTCCAGAGTATACCTCCACGTGTTTAGATTTTCCTCGACCTGGTCCCTGCAATCACTACAAAGCATAATATTATCTGCAAACGTCATAGTCCATGAATACTCCTGTCTAACCTCATCTGTCATTCTGTCCATCACTAGATCAAACAAGAAGAGGCTCACAGGCGATGCTTGGTGCAGACCCATGTTCACTCTGAACTCATCTGTCAGACCTACAGCACATCTCATCACTGTCTTACAGCTCTCATACATGTCCTGTGCCACTCTAACATACTTCTCTCAATGCCACAGCTCCTCTCTTGGCACCCTGTCATAAGCTTTCTCTAAATCTACAAAGACACAATACAACTCCCTATTACCTTTTTCTGTACTTTCTGTATCTTTCGTACTCTTTTAAGGCATGAAACCATATTTCTGCTCACAAATGCTCACCTCTGCCCTTAACCTAGCTTCCACAACTCTTTTATAAAGCTTCATTGTATGGCTCATCAGCATTTTCCTCTGTATTTGCCACACCTCTGCACATTTCCCTTGTTCATTAAAATCCAATAGACTGCTCCTCCATTCTTCTGGGATCTTTTCACTTTCCAGTGTCTTGTTGAACAGAATAGTCAGAAACTCACCTGCCACATCGACCTCCACAGGTATTTCATCAAGACCAAGTGCCTTTCCAATCTTCATCCTCTTCAACGCCTTTCACATCTGACTCTTACTAATTTTTGCTACTTCAAAAAAAATTAGGCTCCAGGTCTCCTGCCACCCTGAATACAGAGTAAAACAGTATAGATGATGAATGAGTGAGTGAGAGTGCTTTTTACAATTGTCTGTTTTTTCACAAAACAGCTTCACAAAAAAAAAGAAAAGAAAATTAAGAAAATTTTTATGAAATGTGAAAAATGTGTATGAATTCAAATGATAGTCCTTGATGAGAAAGCCAAGGGCGACAGTGGCAAAGAAAAACTCCATGAGATGGCAGTAGGAAGGAACCAGACTCAACAGGGAACATATCCTCATTTGGGTGATAATGGATAGCAATGATTGTTTTGCAATCATACAGTGTTAGGGGTCTGTCAATATGACAGTTTAAGTTAATATGGAGTCCAGTTCATTGTTAAAGGCTGTGGTAGAGTGTAGGAAATTCCAACCATTTTGAGCTCCTGCAGTCACAAGTACTCAGAGAACAGCTGTCTGCATCAGCTGAGGCCAGGACTGTCTTCATGGTCTCAAAGGCCAGCCTGCCCAGTCCAATTCCACAGAAAAATCAATATAGCACAAATTGCTAAAAAAAAAAAAAAAAAAAGCTGGTGACCAGAACACTCAGTGCACCACAGCCTACCAAGCATAAGGCACAGCACGCAAAGATCCCAAGGCCACAGACCCAACTTTGGCTACCAATCTGATCAAACAAACATCAAACATGCTGCTATGCTGCTAAGTCTGATCCCCACAAGCCCACGTTCTTGCTGGCAACATCCTGGTGCTAGATACCATAAGCACACTCATAGAGGACTTGGCTCTAAATATGTGTATCTTATGTAATATTTCTGTAAAGGGATCCTAAGGTGAGGAGCCTGAAATTTTGAGGGAAAAAGGATGACCCAAATACAGGGTAATCAAGCAGAGGCGATCCTATGTGAGAGGTGTGGTGCGTTGACTGTCAAACACTTCCAGTAAAAAATCCTAAAGACATGATAGTGAGCCAGGGCAGAGCCGGTAGATTAGTCAGCGGTGTGTAAATTTAAACGGGGGACAGGCAGATACACAATCGTGAGAGATCGAAACCAGTAAAGCCAAAAACTTGAGAATGGAAAACAATTGACACAAGAAAGAAAATGATAGAAAGCTGGGCTTAGAAGGCACGCAATAATATCAGAAATGAGACAGGGTGAAGCGCTTCCTTTAATGCAGGAGTGAATGTGATGCCAGGGTGAGGAAGAGGGCAGTGCATGGGAAAAGGCATGACGGCTAGGAGAAAACATGAACCCGAGGAAAGACATGACAGCATGGGAAAAAGGAGAAATGGTGGCAGTCCGTGATGGAATTGTGACAATTTCTTTTGAATTCTTACTTAGTCATTTGTTTTGAATTACTGTCTTCTTCATTCCTCCCACATAGAACTGCAAGGCAGAGGTGGCAGAGGGACCCTTTAGACTAAGCTTCTCAGCTGTGTTAAAAATAAACATAACGTGAGGATAATGTAATGACATGGGGCTCACGAGGGACAGGACCTGTCCAAAAATACTCTGCACTGTTCAGAACAGGCAAATCCACAGGCTGCTACCCCACGGAGTTCTGAACGGGCAGAGGTGTGGCTAGGTAGACATGGGTGCCAGGCAACGCTGCTGCAAGACAATCAGCGTGAAGGCGCCACACCTGGTGGCGTGTTTATTTAAGGGTCCTGATACCTCCGCACTTCATGCAATCGTTAAGCTAGCATAGGTAAGGCATCGGGTCCAAAGAAAAGAAAAGAGAAAAAGAAAGAAAGCGAAAGATAGACCGTAAAGACAAACGAGCATAAATTTGAGAGACAGAGGCAAAGACCTAGCTTCTGCATCCCTAAGACGCAGAGGCATGAAAGAGGAAAAGAGTGAGAGAGAGTGACACGCATCAGTTTAAAGTGCACTCTCAGGTTTCACAAGAGGATCACAATGTTTTTTTTTTTTTTTTTCTTTTTAGTTTAGTTTATTTTTCACCTTGCTTCAGTCTGGCCAAAAACAGAAGGTGTGATTAAAATGTCATCAGCTCGAGAGCTACACAATGCCTGCTGCTTTTCCAGAGCATAATGTGTTTACTCATATTCTTATTATAGTTCCATACAACACACAGTTGCACATCTCATTTCTTTCTTACCTTCCATATGGATCTCATTTCTAATGATGACAGGGGTCTAATTTACCAAATTATGAAGTAAAATATGTAATAACCAATCTCAAACACCTTCAGACAATGGTTTGGAAGCTACTCCACAGTACTGATGAACTTTCTTCTAGCTTCTTCCCAAGTCCTTAACACAACTGACGAGTTCTGAAGAGTTTATGATCAACAGCCATATACTCAAAGTATATGCTGGCTGCCATGGGTAGCAGCATTTGAACACATTACAGTAGATGCCTGTGGAGATTGTTCCCACTCTGCATTACTGGTTTGCAATTAGTGCGAAGTGGTGAGAATCTATGACCTGACAGAGAAAAATGTCAGTAAGAATGAATGGTAAAATGCATACAGTAAAAAGATAGCACAGTAAATCTTCATATGTCACTGCTTGTACAGTTCTGCCTAGTGGCTATTCACTTTGTTTCACGTATTTTTTTCATTTTGTGCTATTCAGTGCTGTGAAATATCCTGTCTATGTAAATGTGAATCCCTGTCTAATTTCTTGTGCTCAACCTCCCACACACTTTTTGTACTGGTAAAATTTACACCAATTAGCCATAACAATACAACAACTGACAGTTGACAAGAATAACATTGGGTTATCTCATTATAATGAAAACTCGAAGCAAGTGGGATATATTAGACTGCAAGTGAAGATTTTGTCCCTGAAGTTTATGTGTTAAAAGCAGAAATAAATGGACAAGTGTAAGGATTTGAGTGACATGAACAAGGGTCAGATTGTGATGTCTAAAAGACTGAGTCAAAACAACTCCAAAACTGCAACTCTTGTGGGCTATCCCTGGTCTATGGAGTGGTCAGAACGTAACAAAATTTCCCAAGGAAGAAAAACTGGTGAACCTGTGCCAGGGTGGCCAAGAATCACTGATGCACTTGGGGAGACAAGGCTAGACTGTGTAGTCTGGTCTAAGAGAAGAGCTACTATAGCTCAAATTGCTGGTGAAGTGATTGCTGGTTCTCATGGACAGGAGTCAGAACATTGCATTACAGTTTGTTGTGTATGGGGCTACATACTGCAGTTGCAGACCCAACAAGATGCCCATGCTCACCCATGTCCACCACTGAAAGCACCTACTGTAAGTTAGGCTAATTGGTGTTCCCAAATTTCCCGTAGAGTGTGAATGAGTGTGTGAGTATGTGTATGTGTGTGTGCCCTGTGATAGATTGGCACCCTGTCCAGGGTGTACCCTAACTCGTGCCCTCAGTATCCTGAGATAGGCTTCAGACTCCCTGCAACCTTGAATACAGGATAAAGCAGTATAGATGCTGAGTGAGTGAGTGAGTGGATGGCCAGGTGCATGTGCATTGCTTATTCAATGTTGAGATTATCATTATCGCAAAGCAGCTTTCTAAAATCAAAAGAAAGTTATGAAAATGTGTACAAAATAAGTGGGAAAATACAGCTCTGTAAAAAAAATGTAAAAATTAAAAACACTGAATTTTACTCCAGAAAACTTCTGGAATGTCATCAAGAGGGAGATGGATGGTCACAAATCAAGCAAAGCTGAGTGTGACGGCGGGCTCCGAACCGGCACCCTACAAGGCAATAACACTTCTCGCTCGGAGGAGTGGCCGCGCGCCTTCAGCACCAGGGACAGCTACACAGGGGCGGGGCGCCGGAATACACAGCGGCTGGTCTCTCATGATCACCTACCCTCCCACAGTCGACGCCTGTCTATAAAAAGCCCTCGGCCGGAGCCCTCGGTGAGTAGGAACCAATTGACGTCATGTATAACGCCTTTTTCCTCTCTCCCCACGTCAGACTCAGATATCCCTGAAGGAAGGCCCGATTCCTGGAAGCTCGCGCGGAAGGACAGAACCCGCACGGCGATAGCCTCCCCGGCTTTTCGGAGATGCAGCGCGCCGCGTAAGAAGGGACCCGCCACTTCACTCTCCCGTGGAGGTTGCATCTTCTGTGCCTCCCCGTTCTCCTCACCCCCGAGCACGACCGACCCCTAGTGCCTTGTGTGTGAGAACGTGTGTGTGTGTGTATATATGTGTGCGCGACCACGTGACCATGAAAGTGAGCCAAATAAACACAAAAAAAGAGCACTGCATACCGTGTCTGCTGTCGTCTATGTTTCCTGAATTGCCTGGCCTCGCGACACTGAGCTGTTTGCTTTTTTCATAAAAAAAAAAAAAAAAAAGATGGGTATAAACTATGCCAAAACACATGAGCGCTGTAATTGCAATTATTCCACCAAATGTTGATTTCTCAATGTTATTTAGCCAAAGCATAACACAAGTTGCATTTTGTTTCATGTCAGTCATTAATGAGCTGCAAATAATGCATGATTTAAATATACACTGTAAATAACAATATTTATTTTAAAATTTAAATAATGTTCAAATGATGACAATTTAAATATTGTCAGCAGTTCACGAAAAAAATTGAACAAAACTGTTCATCTCATCAATACACCTGAAAGACTCCCTGAGGTGGCAATTGGAAGAAACCTTGAGAGGAACCAGACTCAACGGGGAACCCATCCTCATTCAGGTGGTAACGGATAGCAGGGATTGAAGTGCTGGCATACTTTGTGTTAAGCAGCTGGAAGTTCAATATTACAGATTATGTATTTAAGTTAATATGCAGTCCAGTTCATTATTGGAGGCTCAGACACAAAACTGTAGGAAATTCCTGTCCTGAACTGTTAAGCAACTGCAGTCCCAAGTCGTCAGAGGAGAGCTGTCTGCATCAGCTGAGTCTAGCACCACTGTCAGCAGTCACAACAGGCATCCCAAGCAGAACGCATCCATGTGACGAAATCTCAAACCAAAGACATTTGTTACTAATAATGTTATTAATGTTACCAATAATGTTTTTTTATGGCTCTGAACCAATTTAAAACAATTTGCACAGCAATGTATTTATGATTCACTATCACCATTAATAGCTTCTTTAGCATCGCTTAATTAAAGCTTTCATTCATTTACTATGTTTTGCGATTTTCTTTTTGAGCTGTTTACTAAAGACATGTATCCTCGAAGAAGGGCGGCGGAGTGAGAACGGCGTCCTCGAACCCGTGCGGCGGCAGGAGCACGGCGTCCTCGAACCCGTGCGGAGGCGGCGGCGGAGGCATCTCGCTGACCCCCTCGATGCAGGACGGCGGCGGCAGCTCGCTGACCCCCTCGATGCAGGACGGCGGCGGCAGCTCGCTGTCCCCCTCGATGCAGGAGGAGCAGGCTCATTCCTCTCGGGGAACTCTGGGCCTCCACTGAGGCTGGCTGGAGGGTCTGGGCCTCCACTGAAGCGGACAGGAGTCTGAGCGTTGAGCTTGGTGAGCTGGTTCTGGAGCAGTGTGCCCATCTCCAGCAGGGCTTGCATCCGTTCTTGATCATTCGCGGACCTGCACACATTGATCTGTTGGATGAGCTCACCTGCCAACTTTTGGAGCACTAGCCTTTGCCATTGAGGCTCCTTGCTCTCCTCCTTCTGAGGACACCCAGATTCATTCCGGCTCAGCTGCGTCGTTCGCTCACCCTCTCCAGTCTCCTTCCGAGGCGCTTCGGTGCGCCCCAAGTAGTTCCGCCGGAGGGCAAGCCGACTCCCCACAAATGTCGCTTGCCCTGGCGTCACGGTCATAGCCCCCCCAAAGAATCTTCCAGGGGAGGCTCCTCTGCTATACTACTCTTTGGGTCTTGCATTCTGTCACGGGTACGGCTTGCGGGACCAAGGAAAGGCATAATGGCAGAGGTGGTATGAACAAGTCTTTTAATGAACAGAAAACAGGAAACAAAAGGAACAGAACTTGAACTTAAACTAGGGATAAACTAAACATGGAGCTACACAGACTGGGGGTTACAAACAGACTGAGAGACAGACAGGCTAGGAGACAGACAGACAGACTAGGAGACAAACAGAGCCAGGAGAACACACAGAGCCAGGAGAACACACAGAGCCAGGAGAACACACAGAACTAGAAGAACACAGAGAACTAGAAGAAGACAGAGTCGGAAGAAGACAGAGCTAAACAACAAACCGGAACAAACAGTAACCCAAAACAAACAGATGCAAGACAAGACTTAACTGAACTCAGGAACATTTATAACAAAATTAATGAGCAACCTCGGTTCAGGTGAGCGCCACATCACCTAACCGAGGTGCATTCTGCAGAATGAAGTCCAACAAACTACAAATGAAAACAAAATGGAGTGTGGGCGCTTTGGCGCCCTCTAGTGGTATCCCCTGACACAAAAATAAGGATAATTTTTATTTTTAAATTCACCTAAATCACTAAGTGAAAAAGAAGTTGAAAGCAAGCACAAATTCTGGAGCCCTGCTGATTTCACCCCCGAATAAATAAATAAATAAATAAATAAATAAAAAAAAATCATTCATGTCTTAAGCATTCTTGAACTTTTGTTCCATGCAGGATACATTTGTGCTTTTTATTATATTGTAAAAAGTGTATTTGGAAAGAAAAGCACAGCACAGTCTACAGATTTATTTTTTTTTTATTCCCGTGAGAGCTTTGAAATATAATAGTGCAAAAACACAACCCATCAGAACGACACTAAAGCTATAAAGTAAGAGTTCAATTTTTTTAAATGCCTTTTTTTCATGTTAGTTAAAGAATCTCAGTGCTGTAAAAACCAGGAGTGTGTTGTCTCTGCATGAATAGCACTAAGGAACTTTAAAAAAAAAGAAAGAAGAAAAAAAAAAAGGCTTTATAAATAGTAACAAACAGAACATTGCCTTGCTAGAATATGTTGACTGTTCAGGTCTAATATGCTTTATTGTGTAGTACTGCACATTAAAAATCCTGAGTCAGGAATCAGACAGTTCACCCAAGGCAAGATCAAATCCCTGAGTTCATGAAATATTTATAACGCACACACACACACACACACACACTCACAGGTCCAAGCAGTATCCGTGCTTTGTATTCAGTTCTCTTCCTTTGCTCTTTACTGCAGTGAATGCTAAGTAAGGAATAAAAGACATGGAGACGTGCTTTTAGAGTAAAATCATCAGTGTGACGTGATGCTACTGTTACCTTTTTCCAATAAGAGCATGTCCCTAAAAGCCTCTAAAAGTTGTTTATCAGCTGTTTATTAATTTCAGCAACAGTGTGCTCCTGAATACCAGGGAAAATACGAGTTTTTTTTTTTTTTTTTTACATTAATGACAGCGTGGAGTCACCGTCCATGTGTATGTGGATGTTTAGAATAGAAATGCAATGACTGTTTTTATACTTTATTTGAGTTCCATCCTTTGTTGCTTCCCAGGTAATTTATTTCAGCCATATTTCTTTCTACATTCCTGACCGCATCAGTGTAAAATTAATGCAGTAGCCTTGGTGCGCATTGCCTTGCAGCCAAAAGTGCTGTGAGGTACCAATCCAGTCAGTCTCCAGCCTGGTACACGGAGCCTTGACTGATATACTAATGAGCCTCACGTATCCTAGTCGCGCTCCCAGAATTTTAATACAATTGTCCAAGCCTTGTAAAGAATACATTTAGTACCCGTTTTCTATAATTATACAATACGTAAATACACTGTGTCAACATCAGTCACGTTGGCAAGTGTACTGTTAGATTAAGAAGTTAGAGAGAAAAAAAAAAAAGTCAAAAAGTTAAAAGGTAACAGTTAATTTTCAAGAATCTGTACAAATAATTGAACAAAACTGTTTTTCTTACCAACACATGAATTTGTAATAAAAAAGACATGGGACTAATTGTGCTGCAGCGGGCTCTTATTCTTGATAAGTTAGTTGATGATCAGTTTGTGCCTGATGAGTAAGCCAAGGGTGACTCCCTGAGCTGGCAATAGGAGGAAACCTTGAGGGAAACCAGACTTAACACAGAGGCAATCCTCATTTAGGTGATAACAGACTGCAGGCATTAATCTGCAGTCATACTTTGTGTTAGGCAGCTGGAAGTTCAACATAATAGATGATGATGTATTTAAGTTAATAAGGGGTCCAGTTCGTTATTGGAGGCTCAGATACAAGACTGTAGGAAATTCCAGTCCTGGCCTGTTAAACGACTGCAGTCACAAGTCCTCAGAGGTCTTGTGGCAGTTCATTTCCAAGAATCCGATTTCGCCGAGGATCGTGCACCAGTTAGCAGAAAGTTCAAGGAATTTGTGGTGAGGTAGTTGTGTTAATGTTCATGATGAAATAAAGTTGATGGTTTTGGGATTTTATGTGTGTGGCTGTGCGATTGTGTTAAAACAATTGCATTGGAGCTCTGCATACTTTAGTTAGATATGCTCTTGTTTTAATACACTTAGGTTTAGAAGAATTTGGGTTCTGACATAATGCAGGAGTTGTTTTGAGGGGTTACAGTGCTGTGGTTGGTGCGTTCTGGTGATATAACAGTTGATTGTTAAGTTTGGGTCCTGGTTATATTAAAGCTATTGGGTTTGGGTTCTAGTTAAATTACATCAGTTGGGTTTGCGTTTCCATTATAGTGCAGTAGGTACAGTAAGTGTGGGTTCTAGTTATATTACAGGGTTCCAGTTATATATACTGTACATAGTATGTTTTATGTCTTTGTGTTATGTTTCCCGTGTTTTACTATAATCTAGGAAGTGTACGACCCCTTTCTGTAGATAAAGGTATTAAGGAGTATGCAAAATATGAGATGTTTCATACTGAGTGAAAGCTTGTTTTATTCGAAGAACATTGGTGTGTATGAAAAGTTGGCAGGATGAACTGAGCGTATGTTAATACACTTTATCAAAGTACTAAAACTTCAGCAGGATCTTCCCCATGTGACAGACCGAATGTTAGGTTAATGTCTGCATGAAGTCCCGCAACAACATCTGAGTGGAACAATTACCCGTGGGACAGACTGATTCTGCGTGGTCAAAACCCCAAGGTCTATAACAGTTCCACTGCTCCTATGCCATCGCGTTTTTACCTGCACTCACACACTGCACCATCAAGCGATCAAGTTTGCCACTCTTCAAGACCCTCAGCTAAAACTTTGTGCCAGAATCTCCAAAGTCATGCAACAAAGAAACCCTCAGAAGAAGTTCCAGAGCGCCAACATTGGTAACCAAGCTACCAACACGCCACCGAGGACTTTCCCAAAAGACGTCATTCCAACGACAGCTTGCCAACCAATCGGCAATGTTGGGATTTCCTTCCACTGGAGGTGAACCACAGAGAAGAACTCTAACGTATCGCTCCATACCTTGCTCAAAAATTGTTGCATGATCTAAACTAAGCAGTAAAGATTAGCAGTAAAAAGCCGTAAAAACCCAAGGCTCTGCTCTTGTGACTTGCTCAGATCTAGTAACCAGTACTAGAAATGTGGAACTTCCTCAGAACTCCATTAACTCCATCTGAACTGTTTGTGTGTCTCTGTATGTGTGTGTGTTCTTTATAAAGAACTATTGTCTTGGTCGTGTGTTTTAAAGTTTAAACATTTGTCCAGATCTTTTGTTACCTTGCTCATAATTAGGTAAATACCAAATTGGCCATGAGATAAAACTGATTGGTAAGATACATTAAATTGTGCTAGACACTGGAAGGATAGATGATGGACTGTATGCTATCAATTTTAATCGGTTTAATCAAATCAACCTTAAATCCTTGAAGATTCAATTCATCTCTGAGAAAGAGCTTAAACCCTACAGTGCAGGTAAGTTTGAGTTCTGGTTATATTCCATAAGTTAAGTTTGGATCAATGTGTATGTTACAGTAGTTGTGTTTTAGTTGAGTTTACATGATACTGTAAACAATGTATCTACAATGTTCGCCGTATGGCCTATTTCAGCTGATTCCAAAAACGTTTATGTTTTATCTTGGATTTTTTTACTACATTGCAACATTTTTAGTTCACTGTGAGACAAACAGGAGCTTATCTGACT
Source organism: Clarias magur (assembly GCA_013621035.1). Classification (NCBI taxonomy): domain Eukaryota; kingdom Metazoa; phylum Chordata; class Actinopteri; order Siluriformes; family Clariidae; genus Clarias; species Clarias magur. The sequence continues at coordinate 162,458 of QNUK01000678.1, forward strand.
CTTCATTAAAAGGTTTGAACCAATTGTTGGGGATTGGACTTTT
>QNUK01000678.1:170000-235000 GCA_013621035.1 Clarias magur
TGAAAAATAATATATTGCAGACCACACTTTAATAATAATAGTCCTTCAGGAGGGGGGAAAGAAAAAAAAAACTTTTTTTTTCTTTTTCTTTTTAGCTTTATAATCAGGCTGCAAATCAGAATATATTTATTTAATGCATGGACACGAACAAACTTAATTTCACCAAGACATGCTCATGCTTAATTTGTAATGCCTACAGAATTAATGGTCTATATGTAATGTGTGTGTGTGTGTGTGTGTGTTAATAAGGACAGCCGCATGCTCACTGCCAGAGCTCCCGTGGCACTTAACGGAGCCAGATATTGTGAACCTGCCACCGAGGAAGAAAAGGCCGCGAGGAGGTCACATGTTACGGCCCCTGTTCCTTCCCAGGCATCTGATGCCGTGCCCACAGAGAGAGCTGAGAGGGGCCGGTCCAGCCACCCCCCGAGAAGAGAGTCGGCACGAGCGAACTGGGCAGGAACTGCTGTCCACACGGGCCTACTCTGTCACTCTGCCCACTGACTACTGCTCACCAGCCTATGCCCTCATGCCAGCGGGGCACTGCCCACCAGACCTGCACAAGCACAACATTCCTTCCCTTTCTTTCGGTCCTCCCTCCTTTAACCCTTTCCTTCCCTTTTTACCCTAAAATAAATGACCCTTTTTCCCATAAGACCTCGCCTCGTGTCCGTGCTTTATGGTGCCGGCCGTGCACAAAAGGTTCGAACCCTATATATACAGTATGTCACAAAAGTGAGTGAGTGCACCCCTCACATGTCCGCAAATATTTAGTTATATCTTTTCATAGGACAACGCTGCATAAATGACTCTTTGCCACAATGAAAAGTCGTCAGTGTAAAGTTTGTATAGCAGTGTAAATGTATTGTCCCCTCAAAATAACTAAAAATACAGCCAATAATAGCCGAACCCCTGGCAACAAAAGTGAGTACACCCCTAAGTGAAAAAAAAAGGTTTAAAAAAAAAGTTAAAATGTGAAATTTCAATATGTTATGTGACCACCATCATTTTCCAGCACGGCTTGAATTCTCGTGGCCATGGAGTTCACCAGAGCTTCACAGGTTGCCACTGGAATCCTCTTCCACTCCTCCATCACAACATCACGGAGGTGGTGGACATTTGACACCTTGTGCTCCTCCACCTTCCTTTTCAGGAGGCCCCAGAGGTGTTCTATGGGGTTTAGGTCTGGAGACATGCTTGGCCAGTCCATCACCTTTACCCTCAGCCTCTTTAGCAAGCCAAGCCAGGTGTGTTTTGGGATCATTATCATGCTGGAACGCTGCTCTGCGGCCCAGTTTCCGGAGGGAGGGGGGATCATGCTCTGCTTCAGTGTGTCACAGTACATGTTAGAATTCATGTTTCCCTCAATTAAATGTAGCTCCCCAATGCCATCAGCACTCATGCAGCCCCAGATCATGACACTCCCACCACCATGTTTGACGGTAGGCAGGACACACTTGTCGTTGTACTCTTCACCTGGTTGCCGCCACACACGCTTGACACCATCTGAACCAAATAGGTTTATCTTGGTCTCATCAGACCACAGGACATGGTTACAGTAATCCTGGTCCTTAGTTTGCACGTCTGCAGCAAATTGTTTGCGAGCTTTCTTGTGCATCATCTTTAGAAGAGGCTTCCTTCTAGGACGACAACCATGCAGAGCAGTTTGATGCAGTGTGCGGCGTACGGTCTGAGCACTGACATGCTGACCTCCCATCCCTTCAATCTCTGCAGCAATGCTGGACGCTAAAACTCATCCGTCTGTTTTCCAAAGCCAGTCTTTGGATCTGACACTGAGAACGTGCACTCAGCTTCTTTGGCCGACCATGGCGAGGCCTGTTCTGAGAAGAACCCGTCCTCTTAAAGCGCGGGATGGTCTTGGCCGCTGTGCTGCAGCACAGTTGCAGAGTGTTGACTATCTTCTTATAGCCTCGGCCATCTTTATATAAATCAACAATTAGTTTTTTCAGGTCTTCTGAGAGTTGTTTGCTATGAGAGGCCATGTTGAACTTTCAGTGGCCAGGTTGAGAGAGTGGATGAGCTTTTATACCAAATTTCACTCACCTGCTATCTGGTGACACCTGAGACAGTTTAACACTAATGAGTCACATGACAAAGGGGGAAGGAAAATGACTAATTGTGCTCATTTTTTCCTTTTTTTTTCACTTAGGGGTGTACCCACTTTTGTTGCCAGGGGTTCAGCTATTATTGGCTGTATTTTTAGTTACATTGAGGGGACAATACATTTACACTGCTATACAAACTTTACACTGACGACTTTTCATTGTGTCAAAGAGTCATTTATGCAGCGTTGTCCTATGAAAAGATAAAACTACATATTTGCAGAGACGTGAGGGGTGCACTCACTTTTGTGACATACTGTATGTATAACAGTATACACTGTATATCTCACCTCTCCTCACTTCCTGTTTGTGTATTTTTATTCCTTGATCTCTGTTCTCTCCATGTTTTATAATCTAATCTGTGTATTTGTTCTCCAGTCTGTCAAAGCTGAAACATGTTCCAGTCTCAGCGAACACACCGAGGAATAAATATAGAGACGGCAAGCCGAGCAACACCTTCCTGACTCACTCTCGACTGAAATACGAAAAATGTAAAAAAAAGCTCATGTTAGTCACTAGTTCTGTTTTCAGACTGCCATTCCAGCTGAATCAATATCTTACCTGACCTCCATCAGTCGTGACTGAATTTTGCTCACCTTCCTCACCTTATTGATTTGATCGATTTGAGCTCACCACTCAAAATGATTCATCCATCTAGAAAGAATGACTCATTCATCCCAGTTTCAGGAATCGTGAGCTTGGTAAAGCCATATGACAAAATCGGATTGGGTTTTCCGTTTAAAAAAAGAAGAATGTCCGGAAAAGTGGTCTGTAAACACCATGAGCATACACTAACTGCTCGCTTCATTAGGTAAACCTCTACGACTGCTTGTTAAATCAGATATCTCATCAGCCAATCGCTTCACAGCAACTCATTTGCACTGCATTTAGGCATGGTCAAGATGATCTGCTGTTTAAACTGGGCATCAGGTGAGGCTTTGAGCATGGCGTGGCTTTTCGGGCCAGATGTGCTGGCCTGAGTATTTCCTTGTTGATGTCATGGGACAATTGAGAATGGCTGGGCTGGTTTGATAAAACAGCAACAGTAATGTAAATAACATCTCATTATAACTGAGGTATGCAGAAGAGTATCTCTGAACACACAACATTGAACCTTGAAGCAGATCGGCTACAGCAGCAGAAGACCACCCTGGATGTCTCACCAAAATCGGACAACAGATGATTGGGAAAATGTCGTCTGGTCTAATGAGTCAGTTTCTGCTGCAACATTTAGATGGTCTGGTCATGTATGAATCTATTCTGCCTTCAATCCATGGTTCAGGCAGTGTTGTAACAGTGTTGGGGAGATTTTCTTGCCAGACTTTGAACCTCTTTGGAATGTGGTGGAACAAATCTGGAGCAACTACATGATGTTCTTATTTCAATATAGACCAAAATCTCTAAGTAATGATTCCAGCAATGTGTTAAATCGATTTCAGGAAGAATTAGGTGTAAAGGTGCAACCTACTGTAATACTAGCAAGGTGTACCTAAATAAGTAACAACCCATGTAGACACAAAAAACATTTACACAATACTTGACCACCAGCCAGGTAAGGTTTTTTTTTTTTTTTTTCTAACAATTTCTTTGTATTTGCTAAAAGTAGGTGTGAGTAGACTGTCCTGAAATGATCATCTATAGAAGACTATATGAGAAAGATAAAAAAAAAAAAAAAAAAACATATTAAAAGTACTAAAGACAGCCGTGTTGTGTATGAAGCAGATCAGCGAGAAGTACATTGGAGCTGCTTTGGAAGAGTCATTCAAATGGTGCATCTGTGCATTTCTTGTAAAAAAAACAAGAAGAAAAAAAAAAAAATTATTTTGAAAAATAATTGCTAGGTTCATGTTGCAGATTTTACTGTACATTTTGCCATAGAAGTATGATGTATATCCCCAAGTCTTGGGTTTTATTTGGCTTGTGTGTAGAGGTTTCACGGCATAAGCCACATTTTTAAAATGTTTTAATTATTTTTTCCTTAGGGTGAAAGCTCAGATATAACATTAACACCAAATAATATTAACAAATTATGGACATCGCTTGGTGAGAGGATGATGGCACCCAAGGCTCACCCATGCCCTCGGGGACCAAATGCCAGTTCATCAGGTCTGATCTCATAGAAAGCATAATGCAGCACAAATCACTGAAGAAGAAATAAAATAAAATAAAATAAAATAACTGCTGGTCATGATAGAAAGGCACCAGAGCACCCAGTGCACCACACCGTGCCACTCCAAGGGCCCAGCAAGCAAAGAGTCTAAGACCAGTAACCCAGTATATAAATTCCCCAGAACCCAATCGGATTAAATCTATGCTGGACAACCTATCAAGCACCCAAAGATGTCCTGGTGGCGGACACCACAGCACATGCCTGCCCTGCCATGCGGACTCATGCCTTGATGGGACAAGGGACATGATACTTTAATATAAGAATGTCTATTGACGATGAATCCAATTCTAATTGGTGCATACATAAATGATTTCGATATATACTTACAACCATTAAAATAGTTTTTGTCTTTTGCAGAAAATACAAACTGATATTTATTTGTGGAAAGACTTAAATTTCTTCTTCTTCTTCTTCTTCTTGAGTTTATGGGTGATTGGTACATTATCATCACCTATTGCAATAGTGTGTGGAGCAGAAGACTGGTGGGGGGAAAATGGTGGGCAAAATGATTGCTTTATATAAAAACTAACGTTAAAGCAATAAACAACACAATCATGTTACACGGCATTTTAAAATCAAATACTTTACCTGTAAAAGATACACAGTACAGTAGCTACTTAAGGTCAGTCAGGCAGTAAACATAAGCATTATAAAATCAAATCAATAAAAAAAAGAAATTACAAACCTCAAAATTCTAATTGAATTAAATTGATTTGATGGTTTCTAGCTCTAGTGTTTATTGCTGTTGTGTTTTAAAAAGAATTCTCTCAGATTTGTACACAATTTCGCACAAAATAGGTGGGTAATTATGTGGAAAAACACAGCACAGACAAAAAATTTCCATTTATTCATGACTCATTGATTTGTTTGGTGCTAAAGGAAGCTGTTTCACTTTGTGACTAATTAGTGATCTTTCATCCCCCGGCTCAAGGTCGGATGATCGATGCTGACAGTCACTCGGGTTTGAAGAGCTTCCTGTCGGTTGGTAAAAGCCCCTCAGAGAGATACCTAGTCATCCTGGTTAGCTGGCATAATTCATGCTAAATAATAATGTTTTTTTGTTTTGTTTTGTTCCTCTTAAGTCTCTCTTTGTTTGCAGATGTGCATGTCTCGAAAGGAATGAGTGCGCAAAAATGAAGATGTTTTAGGAGACATGAGGTTACTAAAAATGTCAGTGCTCCCTCCTTCTCATGTCTGTCAAACATCCATGAGACGGAGCGTCTGTAACTAATTGTTGAAGATGAAGCGAGTATACTTATGTTTTAGAATAGATCAACTTGCCATGGTGTCTTGTAATCTGCAATTTCTTTAGAGCAACTCTATTAAGGAGAATCTTTCATCCCATACGAGTAGCTCATTAGAAAAAGAAAATAAAATAAAAAATCAGCTATCCATGCACATGTTACCATGGCAACCCTGATGGACAAAGCTAAGCATGAGAATGTTAAGACGCCTCTACGGAGCAGGAGACCATGACCTGAAGAAAAGCACGGCTTCTTCTTTAGCTGGGCAATATTTTTCACCTGGACATTTTATCACCACCAACCAAGGTAGTCCAGTTAAAAGTTCAGTCTTGTCAACATAGCTATCGTCTCTATTCAGGGTATACTCTATTGTCCCTTGCTTTTTTTTTTTTTTAATTTTTCTTTGAAAAAATGTGTTCTCAAAATGTACTTCTATTTGTTATAATATATATATATAATATATATATATATATATATATATATATATATATATATATATATATGTTGATTGAACTGGTTAACCAAGCAATATATATATAAAAAGAGCTGTTGACTTGTTTTCCTTTCTTCATCTATACTAAAAAAATAAAATTGGCAATGGTTTATTTCCTGTTTGGAAATCATCTAAAATTAAAGCATAGAATGAACATTTGTGTCAAGGTGTAAAGTCAAACAAACCATTAAAATAAAAAGCACCATCTCCTGTCATTTAAAACTAAATAAGCAAACACTGACTCTCATGGGGACTCAGTATAGCCTTTACCTTTCTTTTTTATGCTAAAATTACAGCTACAAGCCCATGGAACTGTAATCCATTTTTATTTGAACAAGGTAACTGCAAATTATGAAAAAAAAAAAAAAAAAGCTTTTCTAGGAAATGTAAAATGTATCATTTCATTTAGGATATTAGTATATAGAATAGAACAGTGCATCCAGATTCTATGTGACCCTCCGTTCATGCTAGCAGGGAGAAAGTTGCTTGTAGATTGAATCCACTTGTGGCCATGGCTTATTCAACATTTGGCATAATTTTTTGATGAGAGACAGTTGTAGCTATACTGTACAGCCGTAGTTCAGTATACAGATTTAATCTGTTCTCCACGTAAGGCAAAATTTTGTATTGCAAAATGCATTTTCCCAGAGGAAATAATGTGCATGCAGATAATCCGTTCCAGCCATCCAGAAAAAATTAAAATAAAAATTGTTTGTAAAATTGCTAATACCAATATTAGCAGTTTTCAACACTATAATTATATTGTTTCATATAAAACAAAACGTTTATCATATCAAAACATTCACAAAAGGCATGTAAATAAAATAAAAAGTAAATAGACATTAAGCCTTAATTTATAATTCCTCTTGCCACCATTTGCTTTAACATCCAAACTAAAAGTGGCTCCCTTTTCTTCTTGCTACCGTCCTTGCTAAAATTCGTTCGACCCATGGTGTTATGTCTTCACTAAATATTTCACAAAATGCAAAAAAAAATCCACAAAAACTTGCTTAAGGAAATTCTTTGTATGCCCGGGCAAATTTCTGGCAAAATTTTTGTTCTTAAGGCGAAAAATAAAATACTTAAAACAGGGCATTCGTATGCCGAGGTACCTTTATTTACTGAGAGGTGCATCCTATCCAGTGTATGATAGGATAAGAAATGATGAACAGTGGTTGTTGATTCTTTTCTTTTCTTTTTTTTTTTTTCTTTTTGCACTATTAAAGGAAATGTAAATTTAGAACGGCATATACCACGGGATAACATTCTGGGAAAATTTTTACGAAAACCTTTTTTGGTTAAATATCAGTAAAATGGCATTTTAAGGATGAGGAGTCGGCGTTAAAAAGCATGCTGGCTCGGAACGCTAGCTGTAGAGAACGTAATCCGGCTAGTGGTAGGAAAGTTTTAGCAAGTGAAAATCGACTGCAAAGGAAATTTGTGTGGAACAAGTCTCATGTCATAACGATCCCGGACTGTTTCTGACGTTTTGTGGTGTTTATGCTCCAGCTCACAGGCCGTCCTGATTACCTCGAACTGAATCATTTGCAATTCCCTTGAACGCGTTTCTCGGCGCGCTCGGATTTTTCACTTCATCATAAATAATACAAAAGTGTCGATGAATGCTGAATGTAATCTCTGTGAAGTTACAGCTATTAATACTAATCAGCCAACCGCTCCCTGTGCATTTATCCAGAAAGGCATTTGTTTATTTTAATGCTTTTTTTTTTATTTTTTTATTTTTTTACTCCTAATCCCTTTTAAACAAATCCTTTAGAGCTGTAAGTTTTAAGCTCTAAAACTGTAATAATGCATGTCTTGGTTTGTGAGCGCGGGAGAAGATAGATGGTTTCTTTGTCAGGTTCTCGTCTTCCTCGTCTTTCTCGTCTTTCTGGAACATTTGTGGAGTTGTGGCTGCCTCGAGTGCTGCGCTCGCCTTCTTAAGATGTGAAAAGAATCCGAGGCACTTTTGTGCACTACACCTGGACACATCGTAATTATAGGAACCTACAGGAGAGTGCCCTGCTCATCAGTCATGTCCTTCGTATTGTCGTGACAACAATGCTAAAGTGCATAAACAGGAAAGAAATTGTAAGGTGGGATTTAAGGTGGATGAGGGATTTAAGGTGGACTGAAAACTCGTGAAAAATTCCAAACGATAATGTACAAGTGTGGCGTCAGGTGGCCTGTGTATCTGTCGGCCGACATGGAACGAGGTGTTTCCTGTGTGTCTTTGAGTTACAATGTAGGAGGTGTGGCCCGTGTGTCTGTCAGTCACAGTGAAGGAGGCGTGGCCTGTGGTCTTGTCAGTCACAATAAAGTAGGCTTGGACTGTGTTTCTGTCAGTAAGAGTAAAAGAGGCGTGGCCTGTGTGTATGTCAGTCACAGTGAAGGAGGCGTGGCCTGTGTGTCTGTCAGTCACAGTGAAGGAGGCGTGGCCTGTGGTCTTGTCAGTCACAATAAAGTAGGCTTGGACTGTGTTTCTGTCAGTAAGAGGAAAAGAGGCGTGGCCTCTGTGTATCTGTCATTCACAGTGAAAGAGGCGTGGCCTGTGTGTATGTCAGTCACAGTGAAGGAGGCGTGGCCTGTGGTCTTGTCAGTCACAATAAAGTAGGCTTGGACTGTGTTTCTGTCAGTAAGAGTAAAAGAGGCGTGGCCTGTGTGTATGTCAGTCACAGTGAAGGAGGTGTGGCCCGTGTGTCTGTCAGTCACAGTGAAGGAGGCGTGGCCTGTGGTCTTGTCAGTCACAATAAAGTAGGCTTGGACTGTGTTTCTGTCAGTAAGAGTAAAAGAGGCGTGGCCTGTGTGTATGTCAGTCACAGTGAAGGAGGTGTGGCCCGTGTGTCTGTCAGTCACAGTGAAGGAGGCGTGGCCTGTGGTCTTGTCAGTCACAATAAAGTAGGCTTGGACTGTGTTTCTGTCAGTAAGAGGAAAAGAGGCGTGGCCTGTGTATCTGTCAGTCACAGTGAAGGAGGCGTGGCCTGTGTGTATGTCAGTCACAGTGAAGGAGGCGTGGCCTGTGTGTTTGTCAGTCACAGTGAAGGAGGCGTGGCCTGTGTGTTTGTCAGTCACAGTGAAGGAGGCGTGGCCTGTGTGTATGTCAGTCACAGTGAAGGAGGCGTGGCCTGTGTGTTTGTCAGTCACAGTGAAGGCATGGCATCAGTAAAGATTGCATGGTCCGTATTATTGTGAAAAAGATGTGGCCTTTGTACAATGCTTATTATTATTATTATTATTATTGTTGTTGTTTTTATTATTATATTATTATTATATTATACAGTTATAAATAAATAAATAAATAAATAAATAAATAAATAAATAAATAAAAATCAACTTTACAACAGTAACAGCAGCTCACATCACACCGCCATTGATTATTTCCTTATAATAGAACAGCAAGAGGTGTTATATATCTTTATATCAGTTTCTCCACCTCACCACACAGAGAAAATGAAATGGATAAATCCTTAATGTAGTCTGTGGTCTTTTTAGATACAATTCTGGAGAGAGAGAATTTGTGAAAAGTACCTTACTCCGGCATTGTCTCTGCGTGAGCTTTCACACACACACACACACACACACACACACACACACACACACACACACACACACACACACACAGCTTATCCCTCTGAGTCCCTGATAGACACCGTAACAAGCAGTCCTTTCTTATGTTTACCTGCTCTCTCTCTCTCTCTCTCTCTCTCTCTCTCTCTCTTTCTCTCTCTATGAGCATCTCATCACATCCTGCCCTCCAGCCTTCACTGACAGAGCCGCTGAGATTCACTTCCAGAGATTAGCTAATGAAGCTGTGTGCGTCTGCATAAGCCTGTGTGTGTGTGTGTGTGTGTGTGTGTGTGTGTGTGTGTGTGTGTGTTTAGGAATCAAGGCTCTATCTGTTATAATGCACTGTGTATGCTGTTGGTATCACCGAGCACTTAAAATTCAAACAGGGTCTGTACTAATGAATGGCCTCTGCTTTTCCGGGCTCTCGGGGCTGTCACGGAGCATAGTGAGGAGGTGAAGGAGAGCAGGGATTGAGGGAACCTTACAGACATGGATACACATCCAAACACCAGCCTTGTTCTTGCATCATCTCATATATAAAGCAGGAGCACGGACGTGCTTCAGGGTTTCTTAAAGCGACAACGTGCTGCAGGTTAAAAGGTTTAATACAACCGCTTGGGACTCATTTAATATTTATCTCCGCATTATGTAATACAATTAAGCATTTTGTTTTAGCATGTGCTCCAGTTTTGTCTTCATTTATTTACATGTTACAATGACAAATTGAAAAGGAAACGGCTGGAGCTGACAGTAGCTTGGTATAAATCGTAAATAATAATAATAATAATAATGCGAACAATTTGGAATTGACACTCCGTAGTCAACGTCAAATGTGTCTCCCTGTTGCTGAAGTCCAACATGGCCTATCGGAAGCTGTTTATTTCAATCCACTAATTGAAATGCCTGGACTTATTATATATACGAAGCGGACATCCAACGTGTCAGATGGAAAATTAGAAACGTAAGCACGTCAGATCAACCCTTTCTTTCTTCTATTCTCAGGAGTTGAAAAAAAAAAAAAAAAAACATGTCTGTGAGAGGTTTCCATTAAAACCTGATTCCTTAGTTAAAATGTATCAAAGCAGATGCTCAGGATGACCTTCAGCACCATCCTGACCGCTGACTTCTTGCTCCTCATCCACAGGAGTAGAACATTTCTCCTAACAAACTTTAACCTAATGGTCAGGTCAACTTCGTCACTTTAGCTTTTGAGATCGAACCACAAGCTAAACATATGAAGCTAAACAGTCTTGCCAATATTAGAGAATATCCAGCAGTTGGATGAGCATTTTAAAGACGTCGCGATGATCAAAGTTAGACTCTAATAAAAATGACTTCAAGGTAATGCTGAATGAATGAATGAATGAATGAATGGACGAATGAATGGACGAATGGCCCAGACATAATGTTGCAAATACAGTACAACCACAAAGCAATTAAATTGTATCATTTATTTTGAGCGTTTATGTCAGCTGACATCTATTTGCACAACCTTTCTCTTCTAAATGCCATTAGATACTATTGTATTCCAATCCCTACTTGGTACACAGATCCTCATGTTCCGGCTGAGTTTGACACGTTTTTAACTTGTTTCTCGTCTGCAAATGTAATCGCACTTTACTCTTCACAAGGCACTTGGATGGTTTGATATATAACTCGGGCCTGCTGAAACTGAAGCAGGTTTGGGTAAAACCCTGAAAGCTGATTGAGCCATATGGGAGAGATGAGGCGAAATCGATGCTAATGGTTCGAGGTGTATCTGTGTTTCCTGGAGTGTGTGCGCAGTGTAACAGAGCGCAGAGATAAGGTTAGCTTCCAGGCTGCTTGTCAATTTGATTAAAGTTGCAATTACGGTAATCACCTAAAACAGCAGCTTAGGGAAAAAAAAAAAGGAAAAAAAAAAGTGGAAGAAGTTGTTTCTGGTGCATCTTGTTCAGTGACTGTCTGTATGATGACATCATACATTTAGATTAATCTAAAAAAAAAAATTTTAAAAAAAGATGACATACAGGAGGATTATAAATCCAAACCCTCAAAAGAAGACGATTAGATGACAAACTAACTAGACAAATGCGAGCATTGTCTGTCCGGTTTTAGCGTTGTTCACACATAAACAGTGGTGATACTTCCTGACATGCGAACACAAACTCACAGCATTGGTCAGCCAGTAGAGCGAACGCCATCTATCAAGGAGAATAGGAGCAACATTGTTGGACCAACGTTCAGCCAACAGCGGTATCCCCCGAGTTAGAGATATAGTTCTTTCAATGTTATCCGTGTACTAGATTGGTAACCAACCCTCATACGAGCCCTTGATGTGATGGAATCATTCAGAGATCTTGCTGCCCAAAGCCAAAGCAATATAAATTACTTTCCAATTTCCAATTTTCAACCTTGCCATTATCTACTGAACCAACACTGGGCCAACGTATCTTTTGGCCCCACCAATAGGCCAACAGTGGGCCAACAGTGAAAAAATGATGTTGAGCCAACCACTGATGCCAACATGGGCCCAATGTATACGCTTATGCCATGTGCTCAACTTTTGCCCAACATCAGAGCACTGACAAAAAAGATTCCCCAAATTTTGCTGACTTTGGCCGAACAAAGCAGTGCTGCCTGGGTTGTCAGTGATAGAGTTGATGAATCCTTCGGTCCTGATTGTGATTGCTTCTCTGTTGTTCATGGGATCATCTGAATCTTTTAGCCGCGATTGATAGCCGTGAATCAAAATCGTGTTAAAATCAGCAAATCTTGCACACAAAGACTGAAATTAGCTCCTGTTTTGTTCACATATGTGAGTCATGATGGAGATCCACTCCTCTTTTGGCCAGTTAGTCAGAGTTTAAATCCATAAGTATTTTTGATCATGACCAAGATTCATTCTTCTCGCCTTTAGGAAGTCAGACGTTGCCTTCGTGGATGTTTCGGACATGACAGCAATAAGCTTTGCATTCAGTGGCGCAGTGTTTGCCTACTAGATTCTTTTAGTCATGAAAAAAAAAAAAAAAAAAAGATATTTTTGAAAATATGTTTGAAGACATACTGACCTTCTACTCAGTAGTGTATATTCAACAGTGCACTGTTTGGAAATAAATAAATAAATGAATAAATAAATAAATAAATAGTATTTAGTGCATCAGTGTTTTTCACTCTTCTCCTGCTCACTGTTTGAATCCCTAAATCATTTTGGTCATTACATGAATTTTGTCATATTTACTCGATTTGTTTAAATCAGTGAATCTTTCACGGTTTGTCATATTTATTGGATCAGCGTTTAAATCCACAAATCTTTCGGTCATGAGACAGATTTATTCATTTGTTTGTATGTATGTTTGTTTTGTTTGTTTTTGTTTGTTTGTTGTTCATTTGTTTATTTATTAAATCATTCATTCCAAGTTACAAATCCAAGTGTGTCATATTTATTGGGTCAGGGATACAGGCGTGACAAAGATCTGCTCTTTTTAAACAGTGGCTTGGTCTCTAAATCCTTGAATCAGTCGGCCGTGACACCGAATCACGTTTTTCACATTAATTAATCAGCGTTTCAATTTGTGAATCTTCTGCTCGGGATTTAAGTCACTGTTTGAAACTGTGATTTTTTTTTTTCTTTTTTTCTTTCGGTCATGACACAGCTTTGGTCAAAATCACCCAGTCAGCCTTTAAAATGTTTCGTCATAATCTGGATTCGATCGTCTCTTATTGATACACTTATTAGCATCGTTGCAGGTTTTTTTTTTTTTTTTTTTTTAATTGCTCAAAATAAATCAATTTAAGCAAATCATTTAACTGGAAAACTGTAAATGACTTGAAACACAGGATAAAAATATCTCAACTGTAGGCATACAGTAATACTAAATAAGATGTGCGCGTATAATGTTTCCTGTATGATGCACCTTTTCTTACATCTTATAGTATGAAGAAATCTTATGTAAATATTAAACATACAAAGTCAAGTCATACACACAACATATTGTTATATATATATATATATATATATATATATATATATATATATATATATATATATATATATATATATATATATATATAAATCATCAGTTTATCAAACTTGAAACAACCTGGCCTTGTCAAAAATATAGAAAAGGTGCAATTCAGTGGCGAACTTCACTGAGAAATGTGCTGACAAATAAAAGCTCTAAACACTTTGTCTGGACACACACACACACACGCGCGCACACACACACACACACACACACACACACACACCATAGCGCTACAGCAGTAACAGCTGAAATAAATGGCCTCATATATGGTTCTTATTGATTCTGTCACCACAGACTTGTGAAAGAGCCGCTTTTCTTTATCGAATCCTTGTGGTGCAACACTGTTGAGTGCTCACAAGAGACCCGGACTATAATTGGATAACCTTCACCGTTTGCGAAATTATAGCGGTATTAAAATACTATGTACTCTATATACGATATATTTAATACAGCCTTGCTCGTGTGCTGCTCTTTGCCAGGATTTCACAGTAAGCGAGTGTTCAATTCGGAGATCATCTATTGTATGTATATTCTATTCTATTCTATTATTAATTTTCCATGGTATAAATTATATAGTGTTATATAGTGCGGTTTTTGTTTTTGGAATGTTGTCTTTCATATTTCTTCTAATAATCAGCACACACACACACACACACACACACACACACACACACACACACACAGTCGGGTAAAATCTGCATCTCAGCGTACGCCACATGGGGTTGTGACCTTGAGATTTTGAGATTCCTTCATGACTGTATAAGTAATACAACCCGTTTGCACGACGTACAGTACGTGACCTTTCTGTTCAAGTCGCCCATGTGAGAGGTTACAGAATGTGTGTCGTGTCCAAACAATACGTCCTGACCTTTAACTAGAAAGAAAAGCTGGCCACCATGGCAGACTGCAGGCTACGTTTGTAGTGAATGTGTGTGTGTGTGTTTGTGTTTAATGCGGGGGGTGTTTGGCTGATGGTTCTAATACGATTTGACTAAACATTCCTGACTGGTGCTGAACAAGGTGCTTCGATGCAAGACGCCAAGACTCAGCATTGCACAGCACACGCATCCTCACAGCGTGACGCTAATCCGATCCGACGAGGAGGTTCTTCCTGAGAGCGGAGACGAGGAGCGGCCCGAGCAGCTTGCGATTCACAGCACGTCTCACGGATCGATACTAAACTCTGAGTGAAGTGCGAGATTCTATTCAATCCGCCGCTGCTTAGAGCCGATGCGCCTCGTGAACTACGACAGCACGGATCTGGGCTCGTTAGTCGAGCGCAATGCACGCCGGTTGGATTCATGCTAAATGAACCGGAGATATGGAGAGAACTGAAAATGGTGAGGGAAAGAGGTTTGGGTTTTTCTCTTTTCCCTTGTTTTTTGTCGTCAAGGACACAAGGGCAAACCTAACACGGCAGAAAATCATAAAGGGAAAAGAACATGAGTGTAAAAATGACAATATTTTCATCGTTAGAAGAATCATAAAAAAAAAAAAAAAAAAATCATTTTTTTTTTTAAAAGCTATGACCTCTACTCCGTCCCGAAACATTAAGGGTAACTTCTGAACTTTTTCGCTTCGTGTCCTCCTCTAGCTCTGTACTTTGCATGATATGGTGTTATGCTACAGTTTGGTCAGTCATCAGCTAGATGAAGCCTCTTACATCTGACATCACCACCTCTGTCTACCAAAAGGATGTAAATCGCAGCGTGTCAGAGCCAAAGTCAAATTCACAACCATTTCCAGTAGCATTTTGAGCAAGAAAACACATCTGCTAAAGTTATGTCGTGAACAACACTTCAAAGCCGTTCCAAATTGCATCTGAACTGAATGTGTTTTCTTTTGATCTCTCTCTCTCGCTCTGTCTACAAGCTGCTCCTGAGCTGTCAGTGACCCAGACGACCTCTGGCCTCTGGACCTGTCTGACTCGTCCCGATGCGCCACTTCTGGCTGGGGATCTCGTCGCATGGATGCGCTGTCTGGTCTGCTTGGGATGCGTGTGGTGATTGGAGATCACTTGACTGTGAAGACGGTCCTGGCCTTAGCTTGTGCCGGGCTTGCGAGGCAGTCACTCAATAATTGAGAAGTGGAATAATTCAGAACTGGAATTTTTACATTTCTACAGAAGTCTGCATGTTCTCCCCGTGCTTGGTGGGTTTCCTTTGGGTACTCCGGTTTCCTCCCACAGTCCAAAGACCTGCAGATTAGACTAATCGTTAGTCCCAAATTGCCTGTGGTGTGTGAATGAGTGTGTGAATGTTAACCAGCGGCGCCACCATGGACCTCTGGGGGAAAACATGGGAATAAACATAGTGGTCACCATTGGCCTCTATGGTCCATAGTTGGACAACAGCGGTTCCGAGATGGATGGCTGGATCTCTGTTTTTTTTTTTTGTTTTTTTTTTTACCTTTTATACTGTGTTGACTTTCACCTCTGCGCTAGCTGTTAGGTATTTTACACAATGCTCTTGCTAATATACTAATAGTCTAATGCTAGCTTTTGTTTTTACCCTGCTTGTTCTTAGTTCCAGTTGCTAGTCTTGTATTTTGTCTAATACAAAATTGCTATTGTTTAACAGAGCTAGCATTTATAGATTATTTATTAAATTTTTTTGTTTTTCTTCATAGAAATGTGTTAAAATAGTCAAATAGTCAAAAGATCAATGCTGGAATCTGTGTTATCTAAAACACTGCATGGCACTAACATTTGTTGCATCTGTCAATTCGTATGCTATGATCTTTATGCTAAATGTTGTACTTGTCTATTATAGTGTCATGCTACTGTAACTTTGATACTCCGTCAATCATTTGCGCTATATTTATGCTAGCTAACGCGCTTTTTTTTTTTCATCCGTCGGGTTTTGCTAGCATTGCTAATAAAAGCAGTCGGTACCAAGAGGAATCTTAAATTACGGTTAACTGAGGTTTCATTTTCATATTTCCTAAATAGTTTAATTGTTTTGTTTTGTTTTGTTTTATGCAAAAATGTGATTATAGTGTTGCAAATGAGTAAAATTGGTCATATTTTTGCATTGCTCCAATGGATTATCCGCATTTGCGTTATTTTGTAATATGAAAGTTCACCTTGAGATCTCGCCTCCGGAACAGATTCCGTGTGCCGAGAAACGGCTGTATATCATTGCTGTTTACACAGCCGTGCTCGTGTGATGTACCTGCCATAGTCAAGAAGTTCTTCCAAGCTTACTCCTTTTCCTGACTCTCTATTCAGAGGAAGTGTATAAATCAGAGCAGAATCGTCAGGTCCTCAAATAGACAGCCGCGGTAATGCTTAGCTTTCACTGCATGCTAGCACTCATGACAGCTCTCTAGGCTTTAATTAAAGCTTCGCTGAACGCTTGTGACACATGAAACTGCCGTGACGGGTGAGAAAATGAAAAACTCATGTCTGCTTCCACGACTGTTTCGAAAGATTTAAACCCCCAGCACTGCGCACAGCATATTGTCAGGTCCGATTCCTAACTCGCGCTATCCAAGTCAGCACCGCTACAGTACCTGTGAGTTTATTAGAAGGCTTTGCATAGATCAACACATGCGTTCGCTGCCTCCGTGAAGTTTAAATATCATTTTGTTTCTGCCTCCAGATTTTGTTAACAGTCCGCCCCAGCCCTGCTAAGTCCCTGTGGAATCCCATGACGGAGAAGTCTGGGGGAAATGAAGCCTCTTTTCTAATTAACCCCTGGTTCATTTACATTCCCTTCCACGCAGGTGACAGAGACGCTGCATTTTCATAAGAAAGAGTCTTTCTGATGGAGGGGGAGCAAAACAGCTCTATCTTTCTCTTCCTCTTTCAAATTCCCATTCATCCCTTTCTCAGTGTTCTCTGCTCAGGTTCAGATGTTGCGGCTTTGGATCAGTGACTCCGGAGTGATCAGGAAGCCTCTTGTGAGACATTCAGCCCCCACGCAATTAAATCCTGACTCCTTTTAGTTATTTATTTATTAATTGTTTAATAAGGAAGCTTTCAAAGTCTGTTTGGAGACTTGCTGTTGATATTTACCCTCTGATTAAGCTTAAGTGCTTCTGCTTACAGAAAGCTATTATGGTTAAAAATTTAGTTGATTTACAAAGGAGATTTAAGAGAGACTCGCTAACCAAGGCGATGTGCAGAAAGGCACCCAGTTAACCTAAATGCTTCCTGCTCCTCCTGTTCCCCTGGAGATCCCATGAGCTCTGTGAGTTTCGCAGGATCCGTCCTTAGACAACATTTGATAACATGATTATTAACGTTTTTTTTTTTTTTTTTTTTCCCCTTCTCAAGCCATCTGCTGCTGTTACGCTCTTGTTTACTTAATTAGAGCGAGCGCTCGAGGGAAATGATCGGGTTACAAACTAACAGGAGAGCGAAAGGCGCCGCGTTGGCTTCAGAGTTTTAGACAGAATCAGATCAGCTTAAATAAAAAAAAAATCTGGAAATGAAGTCAACTGTTTACTAAATCTGGTTTAAAAGGTTCGACTTCTTCATTTTGTAAACAGAACAAATATAGTGTTATGACTGTAAAATGGTAGACTCTTATCTTCCCTCTCTCTCTAAAAATGAATAAATAATAAAAATGGAAACTTTGGTTTATACAAGTACATTCCATATTACATGCAACATAAATGTTTAAAATTATTATTATATTATTATTATTATTATTATTATTATTATTATTATTATTATTATTATTATTATTATTTATTTATTTATTCATTTATTTTTAATTGTTGTTGTTGTGGTTTGTTAACAACAACAATAATAAAATATGTTAATAATAATCAATTATATTATTATATTTTTTAATAACAACAATGCTATTACTACTACTACTACTATTACTACTACTACTACTACTACTACTACTAATAATAATAATAATAATAATAATTAGAGCGGCACATTTTCTGAAGAAAATTAATGAGTGGTGCTTTGCCGTGACGTCATAGAGCTTCCCATGTCATAGTCATGGATGTCGCTGATGTCATAGCTGATTTTGGTCTCAATGTTAAGTCTATGGGACTTTTTTTCGCCCACCCCTTAGAAAAGTCATAGCACCCCATTCCCGACCAAGCCGCACGATTTGATGCCTCATTCATGGGTCTACGACGAACGGTGCGGGACTAGTTACACACCAAACGTTCATACGGAAGAATAAGAAAAAGAAAAAGAATAATAAGCCTGTGAGATTATAATAGTATTCCTTCGCTTCGCAAAGCACCACTAATTATTATTATTATTATTATTATTATTATTATTATTATTATTATTATTATTATTATTATTATTATTATTTATTCATGTATTTATTTTTATTTATTCATTTTTATTTATTTATTTATTTTTAATTAGTGTTGTTGTGGTTGTTGTTAACAACAACAATAATAAAATATGTTAATAATAATCAATTATATTATTATATTTTTAATAACAACAATGATATTACTACTACTACTACTACTACTACTACTACTACTACTACTACTATAATAATAATAATAATAATAATAACTAGAGAGGCACATTTTCTGAAGAAACTGTGAGTGCTACTTTGCCGTGACGTCATAGAGCTTCCCATGTCATAGTCATGGATGTCACTGATGTCACAGCTGATTTTGGTCTCAATGTTAAGTCTATGGGACTTTTTTTCGCCCACCGCTTAGAAAAGTCATAGCACAAACTTTCATACGGAAGAATAAGAAAAAGAAAAAGAATAATAAGCCTGTGAGATTATAATAGTATCCCATCGCTTCGTAAAGCACCACTAATTATTATTATTATTATTATTATTATTATTATTATTATTATTATTATTATTATTATATATTTAGAATTTTCAAACCCAACATTGATTTGCGATTACTGTAAATATATAGACAAAGCAATACATTGCTAGATAGACAGATATAAATAGTCAGATAAAGAGAGATATAGATAGATAGATAGATAGATAGATAGATAGATAGATAGATAGATAGATAGATAGATAGATAGATAGATAGATAGATAGATAGATAGATAGATAGATAGATAGAAAGAGTGAGACAGAGAGAGAGAGAGAGAGAGAGAGAGAGCGAGAGAGGACGGATGCTGTAACATGCTGTTTGCTCTTACAGTTCAACTGGAGCTTCTTAATCTAATGCTTCAGCCTCAGGCGAAGAGACAAGTGTGTGCCATCAAACCCCTTATCAGCAGTACAAGTGATTATAGCACAGGCATCGTGTGTGGTTGTATGTTTGTTTAATCTTAGCATATAAAGCAAGCGATTGCTGACGATTTTATTTATTTATTTATTTATTTATGTTTTTTTTTTTTTTCATGGTTGTCCATTTTAGACGGAGGAGAGATGAATGCTGTAAGTGTCTGGGATTTGCCTTGGGCGTTTTCACACAGTTCATTATTTCTGGATTTGTGCTGCGACAGGCTTTACTTGAGAACAATGAAGTTATCCTACTAGCATCTACAACAATGAAGCGAGTGAGGTATAAGACACACCGTGGGTGCACTGTTACAGGAAAACAATTAATGATGAGATGGACTTCTGCCTTTCAACCCACAATATCTGCTGCAGGTTGCTAAAAACTGTAATCTATGATTTCATTTTTATTTGTGAATTCCCTTGTAATGAACTAGAAATTACTGTGGGATTGATTTCTTTTGTCACTTATACATATATATATTATTATTATTATTATTATTCATTTATACCTGTCTATGAATTAAGCTACTTATTGTGTGTTTAATGGAGTGTGTAATTAATTGCTTGCTTGCACTTTCATCGAAACAGAAATGCTTCAATTACACAACTTTTTTTTGGCTAACCCTGATGTATCCTGAAATCCAGCTCTAGGACTTACTGTAATATCTGGTAACTCAAATTGCTGGAGTTTTGTCTCCAGGTTTTTAATCAGAACGTTAGTGGTTCCAACCCCGGCTTCAGCAAACTGACACTGTTGGGTCCTTGAGCAATGCCCTGCACCCAGAGATGCTGCTTCTCAACAGCCAAGACAGGCAACTGCTAGGAGTCCCAGGCCAGTAGGGGGCCCCCTGAAGGCTGACAAATGTATTTCACATTCATAACACGATGGTTGGTGGCACGGTGGCTTAATGGCTAGTGCTGTCGCCTCACACCTTCAGGGCCTAGGTTCAATTCCTGCCGTGGGGTCTACGTCAATTTGCCCCCACAATCCAAAGACATGTAGATTAGGTTAATTGTCATTCCCAGTTTCCCCTTAGTGTGTGAATGCATGTGTGAATATTGACCAAAGTTGGACTACAGATAGATAGACTACGTTATAGATAGGTTGGAGTAGCCCCTTTTAAGAATTTCCCTACTTTCATCTTTGTCTCAACCCAGGACCCTCAAGCTGTATCAAGCTAGGATATTCATTTATATATATATATATAATATATATATATATATATATATGTATATATATATATATATATATATATATATACAAATAAAGGCTTAAGATTATAAGAAGCACTGACAAAATGTGAAGTCTTGCCAGTTCTTTCTGAGCCATTGCTATTTGTTTTCTTCTTTGCCCACTCTTGACCTCTGCCCTCTACTGACTAGGCTTCAGATTGGTCCTTTTGACTCGCTCTTGTCCTTGTGTTTATTCTTGGTCTGTTTATTGAATGTACTATCTTTGTGTAAAGACCTTTCCTTTGTGACCCTAATAAACCTTCTGCAAGTCAGAACTATGGCATGGTCTGAAATCTCTACTAGTGCTTCAGCCTTGACTAATGTTCAGTCAGCATTTCTAGGATAAACGTAACCATTACTCATTTGATGTTTTTACTTTTATTGTGATGAATTTCAAACTAAAACTCCTTTTTCAACCGATCAACTGTTTTATGCGGGAAATAATAGTTCCCGACATGTTTAAAGCATAAAGCATCGAATGCTTTATTTCACTTAATTTGTGTTATTTATGCGTCACTGTTAGCGAGGAAATGCTCAATGCAATATTGCTCAACGCTACACCACATATCATGGTGTTGAATTATTCCATTAAATGTAATTAATTATTTATTTACTTTTTTTTTCAGGAAAGGCTTTAAGGCAGTTTTGATTGGTGCTGAATGAAATGCTTTAAAGACGTGTGCTTTTTAAAAGCTCTGAAATATGAGTCTGAAATACAGCAAGATCAGAACTGAGTCAATATAAACCGGAAACACACTATAAAATGTATTCAATTATAGAAAATAAAGATGATTTATTTCACAAAAATAAACGAACCATTTCAAAAACCAATAAACCCCAAACGACACTAATTCCTTCCTCATGCTTTATTAAGAGCGTTACCCGTCATTGGAACTGCGTTGTCACTGAGATTACCCAGAACCATCTGGTGCCAAAACATTCAGTGTGTTTATACCACATTCCCTGCAGTTAATTATTGTGATCTTCCAGCTGCTCTTTTCTCTCTGCTGATGTGACGAAATGCATTCTGAGTATCAACACACACACACACACACACACACACACACACACACATGTACACCCCGGGCTACCCTGTGTTATAATATCATCCATATTTCACAGCAGAAAAGATCAACAATACATGCTTTGCAAAGCTAATCTTCATGAAAGTCAAGCATAGAGATGAAATTCAAGCTCATGTGAAATAAAGAATATGGCTAAGCAGATGTTTAAAATCAAAGGGGTTTACAAAATACAGAGGTTTTCCTGATTCTGATTGGTCGGCAAAAAATGTTGACTTTTCACACTAATAAAAGCTGCCATGTTATTATTTATTTATTTACTTATTTATTCATTTATTTATTCATCTATCTATCTATCTATCTATCTATCTATCTATCTATCTATCTATCTATCTATCTATCTATCTATCTATTTATTTATTCATCTATCTATCTATCTATCTATCTATCTATCTATCTATCTATCGCTCTATCTATCTATCTATCTATCTATCTATCTATCGCTCTATCTATCTATCGCTCTATCTATCTATCTATCTATCTATCTATCTATCTATCTATCTATTTATTTATTCATCTATCTATCTATCTATCTATCTATCTATCTATCTATCTATCTATCTATCTATCTATCTATCTATCTATCTATCTATCTATCTATCTATCTATCTATCTATCTATCTATCTATCTATCTATCTATCTATCTATCTATCTATCTATCTATCTATCTATCTATCTATCTATCTATCTATCTATCTATCTATCTATCTATCTATCTATCTATCTATCTATCTATCTATCTATCTATCTATCTATCTATCTATCTATCTATCTATCTATCTATCTATCTATCTATCTATCTATCTATCTATCTATCTATCTATCTATCTATCTATCTATCTATCTATCTATCTATCTATCTATCTATCTATCTATCTATCTATCTATCTATCTATCTATCTATCTATCTATCTATCTATCTATCTATCTATCTATCTATCTATCTATCTATCTATCTATCTATCTATCTATCTATCTATCTATCTATCTATCTATCTATCTATCTATCTATCTATCTATCTATCTATCTATCTATCTATCTATCTATCTATCTATCTATCTATCTATCTATCTATCTATCTATCTATCTATCTATCTATCTATCTATCTATCTATCTATCTATCTATCTATCTATCTATCTATCTATCTATCTATCTATCTATCTATCTATCTATCTATCTATCTATCTATCTATCTATCTATCTATCTATCTATCTATCTATCTATCTATCTATCTATCTATCTATCTATCTATCTATCTATCTATCTATCTATCTATCTATCTATCTATCTATCTATCTATCTATCTATCTATCTATCTATCTATCTATCTATCTATCTATCTATCTATCTATCTATCTATCTATCTATCTATCTATCTATCTATCTATCTATCTATCTATCTATCTATCTATCTATCTATCTATCTATCTATCTATCTATCTATCTATCTATCTATCTATCTATCTATCTATCTATCTATCTATCTATCTATCTATCTATCTATCTATCTATCTATCTATCTATCTATCTATCTATCTATCTATCTATCTATCTATCTATCTATCTATCTATCTATCTATCTATCTATCTATCTATCTATCTATCTATCTATCTATCTATCTATCTATCTATCTATCTATCTATCTATCTATCTATCTATCTATCTATCTATCTATCTGTCTGTCTGTCTGTCTATCTATGTATCTATCTATCTATCTATCTATCTATCTAGCTATCTATCTATCATCTATCACCTATCTATCTATCTATCTATCTAACTATCTATCTATCTATCTGTCTATCTATCTATCTATCATCTATCTGTCTATCATCTATCTATCTATCTATCTATCTATCTATCTATCTATCTATCTATTTATTTATTCATCTGTCTATCTATCTATCTATCTATCTATTTATTTATTCATCTGTCTATCTATCTATCTATCTATCTATCTATCTATCTATCTATCGCTCTATCTATCTATCTATCTATCTATCTATCTATCTATCGCTCTATCTATCTATCTATTTATTTATTCATCTGTCTATCTATCTATCTATCTATCTATCTATCTATCTATCTATCGCTCTATCTATCTATCTATCTATCTATCTATCTATCTATCTATCTATTTATTTATTCATCTATCTATCTATCTATCTATCTATCTATCTATCTATTTATTTATTCATCTATCTATCTATCTATCTATCTATCTATCTATCTATCTATCTATCTATCTATCTATCTATTTATTTATTCATCTATTTATTTATTCATCTATCTATCTATCTATCTATCTATCTATCTATCTATCTATCTATCTATTTATTTATTCATCTATCTATCTATCTATCTATCTATCTATCTATCTATCTATCTATCTATCTATCTATTTATTTATTCATCTATCTATCTATCTATCTATCTATCTATCTATCTATCTATCTATCTATCTATCTATCTATCTATCTATCTATTTATTTATTCATCTGTCTATCTATCTATCTATCTATCTATCTATCTATCTATCTATCTATCTATCTATCTATCTATCTATTTATTTTGTGAGTACTAACAGTAGAAAAGGACAAATGCTTTTTCCTGCTTAAATGTTTGGGTTTACTTCCAAGGAAACACCTACTAAATTAGTCTGGATATAAAATATAGCAAAATAACAATACATGTTTACATTGTCATTGTTCGCAATTATGAATTTAATGGAAATGATGATTGTGTTCTTCAAACCTTCAAAGAAATACTAAACAAATAATCATCATTCTACAACAATTACTGCTTGGTAGACATTGTAGCTGTAAAAAACTTCTGGATAATCTGATGAGATTTCACCCCATACTTCCTGGAGCATCTCCCACAAGATGGACTGGCTTGATGGAGTCTTCCTTCACCTGTACCATACGGTCAAGCTGCTCCCACAACAGCTCAATAGGGTTCAGCTCCGGAAACCGTGCTGGCTGCAACCAAATATTGCTGACATATTTTGGAGGTGGTTTTCAGTTCATTGTAATGTTGTAGGATGAAATTGGCCCCAGTCAAGAGCTTTCCACAGGGTATGGCATGGCACTGAAAAATCTTGTGGTAACTTTCTTTCCTCAAGGTCCCTTCCACTCTATACACATCTCTTATTTTACTACCTCCAGAGCATCGCTTCAGACCACCACACCGCCTCCACCATGCTTGACTGAAGGTATTAAGCACTGTTCTAGCATCTTTTCATTTGCTTTGCATCCACAGATGTTCTTCATTTGATCAGGGGACCTCAAACTTGGACTTATTTGTCCTCAACACCTTCTTCCAGTCTACTGATGTCCAGTGTCTGTGCTCTTTTGCCCACATCTTTATGTTTTATTGGAAAGTCTAAGATATTACTTTTTCTTAGCAATTCTGCCATGAAGTCCAGCATCCTGAAGTCTCCTCTTCACTGTTGATGCTGAAACTGGTGTTTGACAGGTACTATTTAGTGCAGCTGCCAGTTGAGGACCTGTGAGGCGTCTCTGTCTTAAACTACATGCTCACGGATATTTGTGTTCTTGCGCAGTTGTGCATCGGGTCCTCCTACTTATTTTTCTGTCCTTGCTGGAGACAGTTTGTGCTGCTCTCTGGCCATTTTGAGCCCATGAACAAACAACGGCTGATGTTCAGATACTAAACAACCTAAAGAATGCCATGCTGACCTGTTTGGGTTTCCTTACAATCAATTTGCCATATAAAATGATTAACTTGAATTAGCAGTCATACCAGGAGATTGATGTAGAGGACTGAGCCACCCCAACTTCAACGGAATTATAAAATAAAAAATTAACTCATGGAACAGGCCTGGACAAAAATGATGGTACCCCTAACTTAATAGTTTGTTGCACAACCTTTTGAGGCAATCACTGCAATCAAACGATTCCTGTAACTGTCAATGAGACTTCTGCACCTCTCTGCAGGTATTTTGGCCCACTCCTCATGAGCAAGCTGCTCCAGTTGTTTCCGGTTTGAAGGGTGCCTTTTCCAGACAGCATGTTTCAGCTCCTTCCAAAGATGCTCAATAGGATTGAGGTCAGGGCTCATAGAAGGCCACTTTAGAATAGTCCAATGTTTTCCTCTTAGCCATTCTTGGGTGTTTTTAGCTGTGTGTTTTGGGTCATTGTCCTGTTGCAAGACCCATGACCTGCGACTGAGACCCAGCTTTCTGACACTGGCCAGCACATTTCTCTCTAGAATCCCTTGATAGTCTTGAGATTTCATTGTACACTGAACAGATTCAAGACACCCTGTGCCAGATGCAGCAAAGCAGCCCCAGAACATAACAGAGCCTCCTCCATGTTTCACAGTAGGGACAGTGTTCTTTTCTTCATATGCTTCATTTTTCCG
Source organism: Clarias magur (assembly GCA_013621035.1). NCBI lineage: Eukaryota > Metazoa > Chordata > Actinopteri > Siluriformes > Clariidae > Clarias > Clarias magur. The sequence goes on from QNUK01000678.1 coordinate 196,503, forward strand.
TCTGTGAACATAGAGCTGAAAAAATTCCATTTTTGTCTCATCTGTCCATATTTTCAGTATTTTCTAGGGGTACCATCATTTTTGTCCAGGCCTGTTCCATGAGTTTATTTTTCTTAAATAATTCCGTTGAAGCATGGTTAAAAAGCAATGTCTGACTTTCATTGATTAACATTCATAGAATTTTTATTTATTATTACTTTTGTCAGATTAAAGTTATTTCTGTGATCATTATGAGTTTTTCTTTCATTGCCCGAAGGGTACCAACAATTTTGTCCACGTGTGTATATATATAATGAAATAAAGTAATTTAGTCACAATATTCCGCTGTATTTCTCAAAATAATTCATTTCCGATTTTAAAAAATCAAGCGAGTGTCTATGTTGGCACGTAAACTTTTGACAGCATGTGACTTGAGGCTGAGCTCTGATTAGACCTTTTCAAATCATCCATGGGTCGCAGCACTGTTCGCCCCGAACCCTCCCACTTTTGTCCTTTAGCGAATCGATATTGAATTTAAATATTTGGGCTCATGTGATTGGACCGTTCTCAACGAGTCTTTCCCAGCACTTCTCATGGCGAGCGGAGCTGCTGACTGGATGTGACGTGAGTCAGGACTTTATTTTATACTAAGTAGTCATGATGCTTAATTAAAAGTTTCAAAGTTGAAGAGTATCAAAAGTTTAATTTTAATTTTGCTTGAAAGTCGCCACTGATATAATCTGATATTAACACAACATCCAAAATCACAGCATGTTCTATTTCACAGCATGTGTGGTGGATGTTAAGTGATGCATACCTGACAGTCATTACTGCTGGAGTGGATGAAATGGCAGTAACAGAGTGCAAATGTCCTTTTGCTTGCTTTCCGCATTCTCTGAAAATCAATTAACGGAATTCAATTCATGTCCAGCAGCTGCTGTGTTGCACAGGAATTAGAGTCTCTACATTGTTCTTGTGACAGGAAGAAGAGATTCGTTTGGTTCCTCACGATGCATCAGCTTTTGCTCAAATAATGTGGACCACCATGTGTCAGAAACATAGTTTGAATGTACAACATTTAAATGAATTGCTCATTTACTTAATGGAGCGTTTTATCTGACTTCATCACAATCCGTTGTCAAAAATCAACAGTCGCAAGATGTGTAAGGTGCTGGCAAAAAGTGTAAGTTCAGAGAAATAGGAAAACAGGGAATCCAAAAAATTAAAGATGGCATATAGAATATACATTTTAGCTAAAATAAAAGCTAAATCCGTAACAGTAATGGGTTTTGCCGAATAGCAGTAATTGTATTAAATCAGGTGCCCAGCCTGCCCTCTCTTCTTCTATCAGGGGACACAGAAGGCTAACGAGACAGCTTTATTAGCCCACCACCGTGATAATCACCTTCTCTCACTGTCCTACAGATCCTGTGTTCCGTCTCATTACTCACATTGTCTGTCCACTGTGTGAATGTTAGACAGAGAAATACAGGAAGACACGAGTTGAGCGCGTCTATCTCTGTTCGATGACACTCCTGCTTTTCAGGGTGAAGAGACGTGCAGTGACTGGAGGATTACCGAGCCCTGACATGGAAATAACACCTGCTGTGGGTCAGGAGGGAAAGTGCTGAGGCCAAACGGGGGGAAGGGGTTCAAAACTGAATAAGGGTCATGTTTGGGCCTCATTCATGTACATAAAGAGAACAAAATTGCAAAAACAACAACAAGTCTTGTTGATGAATAGAAAAATACTACTAATAATACATTATTAATGCATGGAGTTTGCATGTTCTCCCCGCGCTTGGTGGGTTTCCTCCGGGTGCTCCTGTTTCCTCCCACAGTCCAAAGTCATGCAGATTAGGCGAACTTTAATTAGTGTGTGAAAATAATCCACTGGGCACAACAATCACTCTCTCTCTCTCTCTCTTTCTCTCTCTCTCATGCAATAGCAGTGCTGTGTTCTCCTCATCTCATCTCTCCACCGCGGCCCGTTTGTCGGTTCCTCTTTCATTTTGGATCACATGACCCGACACGACTTCCCGGGTTCCAGCGATCGCGCATGCTCGTGAGAGCTTAACCCTGAAACTAAACACTGTCGAATGGGACAACTATCACCTGTAGGGTTCATTTCGCGGCGCAGGTGAGCTTTAGCAGCTACTCATACATTTTTCCGCTGTATAAAAATGACCCGCGCTACACATGGACGAAGGTGTGTCCCCAAACCTGCAGTGATATTGCATCCAAATGCATCCACTTCAACATGGAGTCGGTCCCCCCTTTGAAGCTATAACAGCTTCCACTCTTCTTGGGAGGCCGTCGGCAAGATTTTGAAGTGTTTCTGTGGGAATTCGGGCCCATTCATTCTGTCGAGCATTTATGAGGTCAGACAACCGATGTTGGACGAAAAGGCCTGGCTTTCAATCTCCGTTCCAGTTCATCCCGAAGGTGCTGGATGGGGTTGAGGTCAGGGCTCTGTGCAGCCCAGTCAAGTTCTTCCACACCAAACTCATCAAACTATGTCTTTATGGTCTTTGCTTTGGAAGAGTAACTTCCAAACAAAGTTTAGTGAAGCAGAGCATTGTACAAGATGTCTTGGTATTCTGAAGATTTTTTAGGATCACTCTTCAGTGTGGATAAGGCGGTCTGACTCTTGAATTCAGTAATTAACAGGTTTGGACAAATACTTTTGTCCATATGCTGCAGTGTACATTTATTTAAAAAAAAAAAAAAAAAAAAAAAAAACACCACAACAGAAAAATGGTTAAAAAGGGTTACACGTTAGATATTATTATTTTTAATATAATAATTTCCAAATGGCATGGTGGTGTCCAGATTAGCACTTTCAGCTTCCAGGTCGAGGGTTTGTTCCCTTGAGTCTGTGTGCATGAAGTTTGCATTTGCTTAAAGAGTTTCCTACAGGTAATATGGAGGAAACCCATCAAGATATGCAGATTAGGCAAACTGGCATTGCTAAATTACCCGTAGTGTGTGAATGTGTGTGTGTGTGCATCCTGTTATTGATTCCAGGCCCCCGTGACCCTGTATACAGAAATACAGAAGATGAATGAATGGATCATTTGCTGTTAAAGAAGATGCATCGCTCCTTGTCATGCGGATCTGTGATCTGACGGCTGATTCATATCAGCAGTAACATAAGCGGCATTCTCACCACACACACACACACACACACACACACACACACACACACACACACACACACACACACAAATACAGCCAGTTCACTTGGATGCTATTTATAAACCCTGCCGTCTTAAATAGAAGAGAAAGGAAGTAATAAGTGGGGGAATTTATTTTAAAACCTTTTCTCAGCTCTGTAATGAGCAACTGCCAGGATTGTTCTGTAAATTAAAGGCAGCAAGGATAAGGCTAAAGCAAAGAAGAACAGTTTAGGAAGGAAGGAAGCAAAAGAATAAAGAGAAGCAAATGAATAAAAAAAGCTCGATGAGATTAAGAATGAACGAGTAAAAGAAATGAAATTAAGAAGGACCAAGGTTTGAAATACAAAATGAAGTGAAATTAGCATGAAATAATAAAACGTAAATTAATTAATGGATTAATTAAAGGGAGAAAGAAAGAAAGAAAGAAAGAAAGAAAGAAAGAAAGAGAGAGACTTAATGGAAGGAATTCTAGAATAAAATAAACAAAATAATGATATAAAGGATGAAAAAAGTGACAGAAAAGAAGAAAGACAAAATGGGAAAAATGAAGAAAAAAAGAAAGGAAATAGAAAATGATTTAAGACCAAGAGTCAAGATAGAAAAAAAGAAAAAAGGATAAAATTTTTTTGAAGGTTTCTTCCTGACTACATTCTTTAAGCTGAGTTTCAATATTTCATGTCTATTACACATTTATAACAGGTTTATTACACAGTAATATGCATGACTGCTATTAGCAAAATAATCCCAACTGAAGGGCAGCGAAGACGCATTAGATATTCACATGTTGTTTAATTTCTGAACATTCTGAAAATGTGTTTGCTGTTAAAGGAGATGCATCGCTCCTTGTCATGTGGATCTGTGATCTGACGTCTTTAACATGGAAAACCCGCATGAATAATTCACACTGATCAGCAAAACTTTCTATCTCCAAATTTTGCACAGATCCCTTGTAATTAAGCTAATGACAGAGTCGCCACAGCAGATGGAGGGAAGGAAGATGTTAATTATTGCATTTCATGAACAGCTTAATCTAAAATGGCCTGAACGTTAAGAGCGTCCCCTTCTCCTTGAGATCCGCCTCAGAGCGCAGCGTGTGGAGGAGGACCGAGAACCTGGTGCTGCAGGTATAGAATGGCTGGGACAATCTAGTGTCGGGTGCTTCATTAGAAAAATAAATAAATAAATAAATAAATAAATAAATATGTATAAATCATATTTATTGAAAGAACAGACTAGATTTTGAAATTGATCCAAAGGTGTCAAGGTCAAATCAAGGTCACACTTTTGTTAGTGTTCACAGAACATACTTTGCTGGAGGTGGAGGTGTCCCCATCGACACATCGCTCTTTTGGTGAACGTCTACAAAAAAAAAAAAAGCTAGCTAGCAAACGTTACCTCTTACACCTTCTGCAAAATGACTCCCATATTGCCAACTTGTCTGCATGTCTGCTCTTGGTATTAAACAATCCATATTCGCCCTCATGGTCCATGTTAGACTTCTTTTTTCTTATTTCTACTGCAACAGTACCGAGCAGGATTTGTGATGAATCATCCCTGAAACGTGAAGCCCTGGATGTGATGGTCCATCAGCTAAGCTATGCACCATTACCTTCTGCATCCTGATGGATCTCTGATGTTCTGTAAAACAGGAGGAAATGGGCAGTGTTCCTGCAGAGCTGCCGCAGTGTAGTCACCTCACTTCATCTCCATGTACAACGGCGGCAGCGACATTGTGTGGGAAAGTTGTGACAGCATTCTCGTCTTTACTCTCATACTTTCATCATTAAGAGGAAGAAACAGTGAAACATGTAGAAATTAACAAATTCTAAACATCATCACATGTTGCGAAAGAAAATTATTTGTAAATTTGTAAAAAAAAATAATAAAACATAAAAAAAATTGATGAATCATGCAGGAGAATCTTATGGGAAAATGAATGAATCATGAAAAAATAAATGCACCATTAAAAATGATTCACATGTAAAATTAAATGAATCTTAAAAAAAGGACCCTCGTGAAAATGAATTAATCATGTACTACCGAGGAAAATAGAAACTTCAGGGAAAATAGATGATTCATGCAGACGAATCATATGTGAATCAAAAATAATCTGATATTAAATAAATAAATAAATGAATGAACGAATAAAAAATGTAAAAGAACATTGCTCTTATTAAAAAATTAATTTAAAAGAAAGAAAGAAAGAAAGAAAGAAAGAAGGAAAGGAAAGGAAATCATCATACAGAAATGACTCATGTAAAGCATGAATCCAACCAAAAAGAATTAGCTGATTTGATAAACCACAGAAATAAATGTGTGTGTGCATTTAAAATATAAACGTCCCCCAAGGTCTCCCGATCTGACCCCCTTAGACTTTTATCTTTGGGGTCATCTGAAGGCAATTGTCTATGGTGTGAAGATACGAGATGTGCAGCACCTGAAACTACGGATACTGGAAGCCTGTGCTGGCATTTCTCCTGCGGCGTTGCTATCAGTGTGTGGAGAGCGGGAGAAGAGGGTTGCATTGACGATCCATCACAATGGGCAGCACATTGAACACATTTTATAAGTGGTCAGAAACTTGTAAATAACTCATGAAAGAATAAAGTTACGTTAAAACCAAGCACACCGTTGTTTCTCTTGTGAAATTCCCAATAAGTTTGATGTGTCACGTGACCCTCTTCCTATTGAAAGAACAAAAGTTCTATCCAAGATGGCCGACTTCCAAATGGCCACCATGGTCACCACCCATCTTGAAAAGTTTGCCCCCTCACATATACTAATGTGCCACAAACAGGACGTTAATATCACCAACCATTCCCATTTTATTAAGCTGTATCCATATAAATGGCCCAACCTGTATATATATATATATATATATAAAAAACACTGACTGCATTACTCTTTCCGCAGTGTTCTGTTTTCCTCCTATATATATATTTCTAAAACCTACAGACTTGCTTTAGGCAACCATTGTGCTAGCATGCTCAGCAGGAAAGCATCTCAGTACAACAAAACACGTCCAACCTCGAGGCTGATACGCTACTGGAGCAGAAGGCCACCTTGCCAAAAAAAAATAGAAAAAAATAAAAGAATCTTTAATCTAAGCAGTGTCTGTCCTTGAAGGCTCCACCAGCTTCCCGTTTCAGCTGTTCCTCTCTCCAGCCAACACAAATCACTGCTTATGTCAGAGGAGTGCTTACACACTCGAGCACATTGTATTTAAGAGCATTGGTCCTGTGAAGAATGTGTGTATTCATCAACAGGGTTGAATCCGGTGAATAAACGGCAACACCGATATCATCCATCATCTCTGTGCTCCTGGAGCTGCTGATCCATGAGGATGCGCGAGACACAGATCACTAGGCTTGGAGGACACTAGTGTCAGCATTCCGCAGTTCTACAAAGATGTTGAATAAGTGTATGCTTGTGTCCTGCGAAGGACTCTCAACCGTTGGTCTAGGGTGAACCCTGCCGTGTGCCCCAAGTCTCCTTGATAGGATCCAGGCCTCCCGCGACCCTCTACAGGATAAGTGCTACAGACACTGAGTGAGAGTGGGAGTGAAGAAAAACCCCCGGGGTAGAGATGTAATAAAGTATGAATGTACACTTGTAGTCTTATACATGATGCATCACTTATTTTTTTTTTCATGCGGCGCTTGTTTTTACTGCTGTTTTTTTTTTTTTAAGGATCCAGACCATACACAGTTTTCAAAATCGATATTACAGATATAAGAATGTGTATTGAAATAAAGGGAATATATTAAATGAAGTTGCTATAGCAAATACATTGTGTTGTATAAACACTGAAATAGTTGAACACACGCCAGGCTGATCCTGTGTACACGACCAGATGCTGGCAGATGCTAAAGAGTATTACGAGTATTATGAGTAAGTCACGTGACAAGATGTCAAAACAAACGAGATATGGAAAACCCGAATACAATGAGGTCCCAGGTCACGTGATCTCAGTGCCATGGAAAGAAAGGTTGGGCCTAATTATCAGACTAAAAGTACAGGCTGCACAAAATAAGATCATATATACAGTACAGAGCAAAAGTTTGGACACACCTTCTCATTCAAAGTTTGGACACACCTTCTCATTCAAAATTTGTATATGGAAAACTTTGAAAGTGTCCCCGAGTGCAGTCACAAAAACCATCAAGCGCTACAAAGAAACTGGCTGACATGCGAAACCGCCCCAGGAAAGGAAGACCGAGAGTCACCTCTGCTGCGGAGGAGGAGAAGTTCATCCGAGTCACCAGCCTCAGAAATCGCAGGTTAACAGCAGCTCAGATCAGAGAGCAGGTCGATGCCACACAGAGTTCTAGCAGCAGACACGTCTCTAGAACAGCTGTTAAGAGGAGACTGTGTGAATCAGGCCTTCATGCTAGAAAACCACTGCTAAGGACAGATAACAAGCAGAAGAGACGCGTTTGGGCTGAAGAACACGAGAAAGAACACAATAAAGAAAACTCGCTGAATGAGAAGGGGTGTCGAAACTTTTGGTCTGGACTGTATATATATATATATATATATATATATATATATATATATATATATATATTGTACTTTTAGGATGATAAAATATTATATTTTATATATAGATGTGCAAGGCCAAGACAATAGCGGTATCTCTTGTTTTATGGATATTCTTCTTATTTATTGTCTACTTGTATAGTCTGAATCAATCTTTAACCTGTGATTTTTACTATTTATCATCATTTATTTATTTATCTATTTATTTATTTATTTATTTAAAAACACGATCTGGTGATCCATACAACTTCACAAATACAACTTCAGGGCATGACATGGCAAAATAAACATGTCAAATACATATAATTGATTTTTATAAAGGTACACAAAGCATGCGCTAATTTTATAAACTAATACAACAGCAACAACGAAGAACAAACTATTTGTTTTAAACGATCTTTTCTAGAACCAAGTAAGTTCATTAGAAGAAAAATAAATAAATAAATCGCAGTCAAGTCCAAACAGAAATTGACTCGGGTCGATTCCCGAGTCAATTATTTCCCTCTTTCTCCACCGGTCCAACACGCACACAATAGAGGACGAAGCGGAACTGCAAGTGTGCGTCTCCTGGAGTTTAGACAGACGATCAATAGACACACTGATTACAATAATCCTGAGGGAGTCCTGGACACCCTGACGCCTGGGTCATCTTAGGAACAAATCAGAAAATCCACAAAGTCTTTAGCTCAGTAATGCTCGTGTTCCGTTCTTCATTAAGCAGTAATAAAATCAATCATACTGTATGTAATCGATCAGGTTCACCTGACATCGTGTAATGTCACTGACTAGTAACGTGAGCGTGGCTTGATCATTTTGCCATGAGGTCGGTCCTTGGTAACAGATAAACGGCAACCGATGTTGTTAAAAATGGTCTTGTGCCGCGTCCACTCATTGGTGATTCAAATCCACATCATTTACATCAGCCATGTTTGTGTTTCTTAATACCATGCGTTCACAAAGTCCCTCCACAGTGGACACGTACAATGGGTTAAGGAAAAATATTTCTTTAATGAACACACCGATCTGAGAACGTTATGTCGTCTTAAACAACAAGCCGTCTCGGCAAAAATCACTGCAAAGTCTTTACAAATTCTTGTTCTGTTCACAGCTCCTGTAATGCAAGCTAGAAAGGTAAGTATATTTTAACACAAGGCTGAATCCCAACTCTCTCTTCAATTCCTCATCAAGTGGAATACTTATTGTGTGGAACAATTAATTGTACACGCTATATAATACACAAGCTTTCCATTGGGATTCGACCCCAGAACCTGGAAGTTAGAAGATATCCTAAAGTGGAAATATAAAGGAAATCCATGGTTTATTCTCCTCACCTTTGGCGACCCAGTACTGGTACGAATTAAAAATTTCATTTGATTACACTGCGACTGTTGGTCGCAGTTGGGATTGGTTAAGTTTCACAAGTGGCAGAAGGATATGTGTTGGCGGATAAAATAACTCAGAATAAATCAGTTTCTACCTATTCATGTCATGAATCTGGGTGCGAGGCATAAACGCAGAGGTCCAGGTGGTAAAAGGAAACCATGTTTATTTAACATAAAGTCAGGGAAAATCTAATAAACAAATATACTTTATATGAAAAACGAAAACTAAAACACGTATAAAGACGCAGAAGGACACGGACTAAACATGCAGACATTTATCACAATAAATCAACAGATGCAAGACAAAAACTGGAACTCAAACAACCTATGTATAAAGAAACTAATAACTAACTCGGTTCAGGTGAGCGCCCACGTCACCTGACCGAGCTGCATGAAAGGAAATCAAGTTAAACACAAAAGAAACTACAAACAAAATCACAAGGCGTTTTGGCGCCCTCTAGGGGTTATCCCTGACAATTCATAATAAAAAAATGTTTATATATTTTTTTTTTCTGTGAAACTGTAGTATAAAAGCAAAATCACTGCCAATACTGTACTGAATATCAGCACAGCTGTGATATGTTCAGGACTTAGCCTGAACCCTCAGGCTTACAACCGCATCACAGCCGTGCGCAAGGAGTAATATTGCGTAATCATATACGTATATCAAAGTATGATTTGTTATCCTTCTATTTAAGCTAGTAAGGAGTGTGCGATAATGGGACTAATAATACAAACTGTTTTATTTACTTTTTTTTATTTTAGTTAGGTCTGTGCAAACTTGAGAAAAATGTTATCAAACTGTCACACTTCAATACAATTGTCACAACACAATCAATACATGTCAGACAGCCTGTTTTCTCCTTCAGGACAAACTAATTCACAAAGCGCATCCCCAGACATGCCCCGCACCATGTCCTGGTCTGGAAGAACTTTGGAAATCGATTCGGAGACAAACCTAAGTCCCACTCCCCACAGATCCAGTCTCCCCGAACGTGCTAGAGCATAGGCAGAGTGTGACCTAGCTCGACAGGGAGGCGGTACCGTCGTGAGCCAACTCGAAAAGAAGGTGAGGGGAACACTGGGAGAACACAGCTGGATGATCTCATGGACGATTTGAGAACCTGATGCCCAGACTGATAAGAAAAAAAAAAGAAAAGAAAAAAAGGCCAAAAAAGATTCAATCATGGCCTGCTGAGATACGTGTATGAGCTCACGCTGCGAAGGCTCTTTCAGAAAGTTAAATAACAAGATCAAAAGCTTTGAGGAAGGACGGCGGTGCTGAGAAACTCTTTCAGTAGCCACTAACACAAAACAGCGATCGATCGATGTGGTTCATGGTTCTGACAGCTCGGATGTTCTTACGCTGGAAAGGAAACACTTTCAGGTGGGTGTGCAGTTACAGGCAACTAATATGCCAAGGTGTTGTCATATGACTTGCATATGATTCGGAAGTTACTGTAGTGTAGAGGCTCATCTGAAAGCGTGTGTTCACTCTGCTACCACAGCAATGTAACATATCTATATGCAACGATACATTTCATTACATTTTCTTTTTATTTCATTTCGATTCCAAATTTAAGAACGGTAATTTCACATAAGCGCGTCAAATGTGTGTGATATACAGTAGGTGCGTGCAGGTACAGTAGGTGAGTAGCTAAAATAGCTAGCTAATGTAAGTAGCTACAAGTCACTGTAGCATGACATTCTTAAAGTGTAGCTGCGCTGCTTGTTGATGTCACGGTTACTGCTTGCCGGATGAAAGAGAGACATGATAGCAGAGGTGAAGTGAGCCAAAAGACTTTAGTAAACACAAAACAGGGAACCAAAGGAACAGAACAGAACTTAAACCAGGATAAACTAAACATGGAGCTACACCGAACTAGACATTACAAACAGACTGAAAGACAGACAGGCTAGGAGACAGACAGACAGACTAGAAGACAGACAAACCAGGAGAACACAGAGCCTAGGAGAACACGGAGCTAGGAACATAGAGCCAGGAACATAAAACCAAGGAGAACACAGAACCAGGAAGAACAGAGAACCAGGAAGAACACAGAACCTGGAAGAACACTGACAACAAGGAGAACACTGACAACAAGGAGAACACTGACAACAAGGAGAACACTGACAACAAGGAGAACACAGAGCTAGAATGAACATACCACACAAACAGTAACCCTACACGAACAGATGCAAGACAAGGACAACACAGAACTCAGGAACATTTATAATCACACTAATTAGCAAACTCAGTTCAGGTGAGCGCCACATCACCTGACTGAGGTGCATTCTGGGGATTAGAGTCCTTCACACAAAGAACACAAAGAAAACATGAAAAACACAAGGAACTCTCTGGGCGCTTTGTCGCCCTCTAGGGGTAATCCCTGACAGTTGATGCTTTAAAGTAGAAAATAATAGCAGTGCAGATTTTCAGTATACATTTAAATTATTTCAGAGAAAAAAAAAATATTTGTCCAGCGTTTTGCAGCAGTTACTTAAAATGGTGCCATTTTTGACATACTGTTCCCATAAACACTCCTACCATGGAGTTCAAATATCTAACTTCATCAACTCAAATACAATGAAAACATGACATTAATGTTCTTATATCATTAAAAACTACAGTATGTAATGGATGAGAACAGCGAGAGTAGAAATCATTTTCTTATGATTTCCACTAATGCAATTTATCTCTCTAATTAATTTCTGTAAAAATGAAATATCCTCAAAACAACAAACACAAACTGAGAATCATCGCATCATCAAAGAGATGAGAAAAATCTCTGAAGTAATATTGAATTAATGCATTTAAAGGAAACCACAACAAAAACATCATCAACAATAAGAACGTGTGCCTTGGATCATGATTTTAAGGCTAAAACAGCGGATCGTAACCCAGCACTTTCTCTTTCTCACTGCAAGCAGTTTTAAGATAATTAATTGATGTCCAGCAGGCAGAACAATATTAATTATTGACATCGGTCAGAAAAGAAGGTGTGGAGAGAAGATTTCTATGAGAAGTGAGACGTTTCTTATTCAGTGTATCACTTTTTGCTGAGACAAAAATTATATATCAACTACATTGCCTAAAGTATTTGCTCTCCTGCCTTCACATGCATATAAACTTGAGTAACATACAAAATTAATTCATAGGGTTTAATATGACATTGGCTCCGCCCCCTTTGCGGCTATAACAGCTTCAACTCTTCTGTGAAGGTTTTCCACGAGGTTTAGGGCTGTGTTTATGGGAATTTATGGTTTTACCTTTCTTTAAAACGCGTATTTGTGAAGTCAGACTCTGATGCTGGACGAGAAGGCCTGGCTCGCAGCCTCTGCTCTAATTCATCCCAAAGGTGTTCTATCTGGTTAACATCAACTTTGTGGAAAACCGTCCACAAGTGTTAGCCCCCTTCCCGTTTCAATATAACTGCAACCATATGTATATATGTATATCCAATGATGGAATAAGGAAATGCAAGGGTAGTTTGGGGTGTGGCGACCCACCGACGGCGGGGCTCAAACCCAGATCTTCAGATGTGAAAATCAACAACCTAGATCCTTAGCTGTCTGAGCCACTAAAATGGTTCACCTTGAAGGTAGCTCGAGCACAGTTTTATCCATACTTCCATTTAGAAGCTTTTTCATAATGAAACTTGCCATTTTGCACACCTGGTAATGGTTCTTCAGTTGCAGCTTATATATATACGTATTATGATATATTGTATCAATTAATTGGAGCACCAATTATTCTAATCTGTATTTTTTTGGACCGTGGGAAGGAAACCAGAGTTTCCTGAGGAAACCAACCAAGCATGGGAAGAACAAGCAAATTCCATGCGCACAGGACCGAATCAAAGCCGGGCCCTAGCGGCGCAAGGTGACCCTAGCGTTTGCTAATCGCTAAGTGGCGGAATACTGATGTTTGAAAATCAGAAATGTTTTTGTACTGACTCAATAGTAAAATCGCGAAATAAAACAAAAAAACAAAACAAATCTATAACAAAGTTTGTACTAAAAACACAGGGTGCTTAAACTTTTTCACAAAACCATGTAGTAGCAGGTATACAGTATGGTACAGAACAATATAAAATGGAAGCCGTTAACAGAACTTGGAACAGACATTTAAAAATCCCACTAGAGATTTTTCCTTTAAAATAAATCAGTGCTGTGAATAATTATATTGCAGTATAAGTTTATAGAAACATAATTGGCAAACATTATTGTCTCTCTCTCCAAATAAAGCTAAAAAGCAACTGAAGAGCTATTGTACTTTGCCCCTAGAGCACCTGGCTGTTACTAAAGGTTTTGCAACCAGTGTTGTGATTGTAATATCATGACAAGACATATATATATTTCAATAAGACGCCAACTAATCACTTGACATAGAAAACTACGTGCTGGTACTTTGCATAATACAGACTACCTTGTTTTTGGGGACGTAACACAGCGATAAATTTGCCTCTTGCTATTGCTTATACACTGTAATAGCCTTTTATTGTGTCCCAAACTCTCCAATGTGTCCAACATCCTGGTAAATATACAGGACATTACAAATATCCATTAGTTCAATTATTTCACAATATTTTTTATAGCACCAAGTCAGTTAATACGTAAACTTTAACTGGGAGCTGATGAACCCATCCTGTCGTGTTAACGCAGGTTCCCTCTAGAGATCAGCATGAGGAGCAGCTGACCAACTTGAACGAGTCAATTGGAATAGCAGCTGGACCTTTTTAAATGTGTTTTTGCTCATTTTACACATTGCTGAGAATGGTGTCTGAGTTAGCAGATAGCGTTAGCACACTGTCACTCATCACTGGCTCGTTCACTAGAACTACCCTGTGTGGCTTATTACAACAATATCTGCTCTCTAACCGAGGATCCGCAGTACAACTCGGACTCGCACGATGCAGAGGGGCTCATTAGAAAGACATTTAAAATAAAGCATTAAGAACAAGGTCAAACATGAGGAAGGGCAAGCGAGTCATTATTCACTCGTGTCGAAATCACAAGGGTTCGAGTAGGAATGCCCTGGAGGGAAGGCAAAACTCATTTACACATTTGTTGCTAATTATTTGGCCTTTGCTTTTTTTTTTTTTTCTTTCTTTTATTCCTTTTTGTTTGAAGTGCTAGAAATTCTCAGGGCTCAGGATGACCTGATGACTTTGTCTTCCTTCTCCTGAGAATAAAGTATATATATATATATATATATATATATATATATATATATATATATATATATAATATATATATATATATCTTATGTTAATATGAATACAAATCCATTTCTGAATTTCTGAACCTCTGTAGTCCAACTAGGGACCATGTAGGCAAATGGTGATCGGTATTGTCTGTAGCGCTTCATCCTGTATACAGCCTATCCCAGGAAACTTAGGGCATGAGCTGGGGCCAATCCATCAAAGGGCACACACATGGGCAATTTCGGAACACCAGTTAGCCTAATCTGTATGTCTTCGGACACTGTGGCGACAGCAGAGCCCAGAGGAAACCCACCAAGCACGTGGAGAACATGCTAACGGGGAGAACATGCTAACAGGGAGAACATGCTAACTCCATGCACACAGAGTCGGGAATCAAACCTGGACCCTGGAGGTGCAAGACGACAGTGCTTACCACTAAGCCACCGTGTTGCCACGGCGATTACCATTGCATTTATTCACATTTTATGGCCGTGATAGTTGGTAAGATCTCATGGTATGGGCATTATAAGCAATTATGTAGCCAGATTACATCACAACAGTATTTTTGGACAAATATAGCTCTTTTTCCCTTGAGGTGGGTTTGGAAATGTGCGTCACTCAACAGAGCCAATCAACGTAATAGTTCACTGTAAATACACAGCATATGTGGAAGACACAGAAATGACCAGAATGTCAAAAAAACAAACAAACAAACAAAAACAACGTGTGATAGCATGGCTTACTCCCCAAAACAGAAACCTTATGTAACTTTGGAAAACTTGAAAACCGAACCTTTTACGATGTGTAGACCGAATGTTTATTCTTCCTGCAGGAAGTTGTTAACAGGTTTGTTTCATATGTTCTGAAATCATGGTGCTAATTAAATCAGGCAGACTTGTGGGACGACGCTACTGTACGTCACGAGATAAAACAGTGGATGTTAGAGCAAACATGTCCACAGCAGTCTGAGCCGAGAGTGTGGCAAATATCAGTGTTTTATTTATAAACGGATAACAAAATAAACATTGTGAGAAGAAAGATTGTTTGCTTACATCCTGGAATAAAAATAATAATAATAATCAAATATTATAATAGTTGCTGTTTGCTATAATGAATATTTCACAATTCTCATAAGATAATGACGCGAGTGTGATCAGGACATGCTGTTTAGATTCCCTGCTTTGCTGCTCGTACTTTTGTTTCAATGCTTCTAGGAGCATCAAATTAATTTAGCATTAAAGACCCTCATAAGAGACACACCGGCGGCCGTGGAGCACTGCTGTCTCATTCCGTGTTCCTGACTTCCTGAATCATTTACTGAAAAGAATCTTCACGGTCCTGTCAAATCCTGCCATCCAAATTCTCATGAATTATTTGAAAGTTCAGAGGCTTAGGTATCTAAACCCTACTTCCCATAACTTCATTTTTTTTTTTTTTTTTTTTTTTCTTCCGAAGGTTCTTCAGTTTGGATAAGACACTGTTTGATTGAACAGAAGGTAACACACTGGAGAATACGACTGCCGTGGCTTTGTGGATTTCACTCACCACTGTCTAATGAAATATAAGCAAAGGTATGTGGTACATTCTATAAAAAGGAAAATGTCAGTTCGCTGTAAGATGTTCCAGTCTCACCGGCCTTGAAAAAAAAAATTATTTATCAAGAAGAGCCATTCTTATTAAAAATGTAGGAAGATATCGACCATCTTTATTTCATTTTCACTATTTTCTGATTCAGGTGCAGACTCTGGCTCGGCCACTCCAAGACTTTCACAGTTGCGAGCTGGTAGCATGGCGGCGTCGTGGTTTGCA
The DNA here is from genome assembly GCA_013621035.1 of Clarias magur. Taxonomy (NCBI): domain Eukaryota; kingdom Metazoa; phylum Chordata; class Actinopteri; order Siluriformes; family Clariidae; genus Clarias; species Clarias magur. Next base: position 212,598 of record QNUK01000678.1, read on the forward strand.
CTGTGGCTTCGTCCCTCCCAGATTGAGGGGTTGATTCTTCGAGTCCTTGTGTGATCCATGTTCTCCCCGAACCTGAAGGGTTTCCTTCTGGTACTCCATTTTCCCACAGTCCAAAGACCTGCAAAGTCGCATAATGGGTGTTTCCAAATTCCCTGCAGTGTGTGAGTGAGTGAGTGAGTGTGCCCTGTGATGCCTTGCGCTCCGAGTCCCGTGGGATACGCTCCAGGCTCCCTGTGGCCCTGTACAGGATAATAATAGTCAAATGAGTGAGAAAGTTTTCTGAAGTTAGTATGCTTTGTGTCATTGGCTTGTTGAACTCACCCTGCCTACGATCCTGAGGACCCTGGAGAAGGATTTCACTCTTTTTATTTTTTCTTCATTTATTCTTCCCTCTGCAGACCCATTCACAAAAAAAAAAGAAAAAAAAAAAAGAACATTACCACAGCTTGATGCTTTCACCAATGTGTTCGACTGTAGGGATGGTTTTAATAAGTTGTTGCACAGTGTCCGATTTCCAGATACCAAACAGGTCAATCTTTGTGTCATCAGACCAGGGCATTTTCTTTCCTCTGGTCGGAGAGTCGTTCGGTTGTTTTTTTTTTTTTTGGCGAGCTCCCAGCAGGCTCCTCCTCCATGTCATGTCGCCTGGCTTTTAGTGAAGAAGGTGTCATGCACACTCGTAACACGACCGGCACGAGGACCCGGAAGTAATACGGTCGCGATTCAGGAAGCATAAAAGGAGACAAAATGTCGCTTCCCATCGCTCAGTCATTGAGTTCGCCCATGCCTTTCCCGACGCTCCGCCGACTTTTCGGTGAGTACTCAACGATTCGGGTTGCTTTTCTGATTGAGTGCGTGCTGCTAGAACGCGGATGTATTTGTGTAGATCCTAGCTCTTTGGGTAAGAGATTTCTTAGACTAAACGCGTGGTTATCCTGCCTACGTTTGGGTTTACCATCCACGCTACACTGGCTAACTACTGGGCTAACTGTGTTCTGTGTTCACCCTTGTGACAGAAGGGCTTCTGTCTGGCTGCTGTACTATACAGGCCTGATTGGTGGAATGCTGCAGTGATGGCTGTCCTTCAGCAAGGCTTATCTTATCACCACAAGGCCACTCATGATCTCATTTATAGTGACCATTGGGTCCTTGGTTACCTGCTGGACTAAGCTAACTCAGTTTGGCTGGGCAGACAGACCTGGGGAGACTGTTTGTTGTTCAACATTTCTTCCATTTGAGATATTCCATGATGGAGGCTATCCTGCTCTCGGACACGTTTAATGCGGCAGAACTTTTGCTCATATCCTTCTCCAGATCTGTGGCTGGTCTTGCAGGTCTACAGATAATTCTCTCGACATTACTTACGGCTTTGTCTTATAATTTATTGTAAGGCCTTGCTTTCCCTATTATTCACAACAAACTCAATGAGGTGCAGGTGGATTTGAGACACGTTGTACAAGCACCCCAAGGACCATTGATAGTACTAGAATGCCATTGCAGCACATCGTAATGAAGATTTATACCAAAACAGACTTTCCGTCTTGATCAGGATCTCCACCAGTGGTATTATGGACAGTCACTGAGGCTGAAGCGAGTCGCTCTCCCAAACACTTGATAGATAGAAGTTATTAAGTAGGTGTCTGAACCTGTTCATGATGAACAACCGGTGCCTGTCTTTTATCCTCAAGCCATCAATTTGCAGACGAAAGGTGACCCCTCACTGTCACAGATCACAGAGCAGGTTAACGAAGGCCGTGTCCTGAGCGAAAACCGAAACGCAAAATGTTGTTTTACAGTGCGGGTTTGATTGTGATTTTACCTGTGCGCAGTTTTGGAAGTTTAAATACAGGAAAGTCTTTAGTTATTAAAGCATCTATCTACGAGGAAGCGCAACCAATCAGAGAGCAAATGTGAGCTCGGAGGCACGGATGTCATTTTGATCTCCCCGGGGATTTGAGCCGACAGTTGAAGATTAAAAAAAAACTTTCAGTGATCCTACGTCCACAGTAGACACAGTTTCATGGTCTTGGCTGACAGGGACGGAACCTGGTGTGGTTTTCTGCTGTTCACTTTAATGTTCAACCTTGAGATGCTTTTCTGTTCACCTCAGTTATTAAAAGGTGATAGCCTTCCTGTCAGCTTGGACTAATGTTGCTGTTGCTGTTCTACTCTGACCTCTTTCATCAGCAGTGTTTATGAATTTGCAGGACTGCTACTTGCTGGATGCTTCTGGATCCATTTAAGTAACCGAGATCCTATTCTGATGTTTGGAGTAAAGCATAATGGAACCATTCAACCAGTATCTGTATGCTTTCACTTTCTTTTGCAGTGCACTGCTGTCACATGATTGGATGACTGAATAATTGCCTGAATAAACAAATGTTCGAGTATTCCTAATAAAGTGTGGTACTCATTGTATAATGCGTAAAGGCTTGTTTTGGTCTCTTATGTCTAAATAATACCGTTTAAAATATTTAATAAAAGCCCCAGCTATACTAATATATATATATATATTTTCTTTTTTTTTTTTTTTTCCATTTTACACACAAAGTCTCTACGTGACACCCCAGCATAGTGCCAGCTGAAGTTTCTCATGTTGCTGATGTTGCTGGTTTTCTAAAAAGCGCTTCCTCATCCCCTGTGCTTGTAATTTCCACAGCACATTCACACTCACATATTCCTAGGGTCTGAGCGTGAAAGTGCAAGAGCTCTGAAAATCCGTCCTCGTCTTAGACATGGTAGGACAGACCTCTAAGAGCGCCAAGCTCTGTGCCAAACCGGCAACAGACTCGGCAACTCGGTGAGATGTGGAGAGGAAAAGGAGGAGGAGCCGGACCTGGCAGGGCAAACTCGGCAGGGTTTCATCACCAATCATTTAGAGGAGCGAGGGGATCCTGCAGAGTGGAAAAATCAAGCATCTGAAGTGCTGGTAAACAACTCATAAACCTGTTTGATTTGGTAATTATAGGAGCACAAGGTGAGCGGATTTGTGCGACGCAGTGTAATTCTGGATTTATATAGGGAATTATAGATATAGACCTTGTAGATGATTCCCTAAGTTAGATGCGTTATATCTTACCTAATCTTCTCTTAATCTTACTAATCTTTGATACTAATATTTTTTAATTAACTTGAATTTTTATTATTATCATCACTAATTCTAAGAAACCATGCATTTAACCATTTTGGGTGATTTGAGGAATTTACGTGTTTTTTTTTTTTTAGATGTCTGATTCAATAAGCTCCATGTTGATATTAAGTTTATCCCCATATAATGCCCGAGTGCTCAGTTATGGCTAGTCTGAATTTGTTTATGAGGAGGGCCTCAGAAAAAAAAAAAAAAAAACACTTTAAAATCCTATTTTCAGACAATTTAAATGAGTATTTGGTGATGTAGTAAAAAAAGAGGGAACTCTCAGTCTCATTCTGACTCCAGGATTTTCCTGCTAGCCCTAAAAATAAATTCATCAGTGTATTTTTCTAGAGAGAGAAAAAAAAAAACATGCACGAAGCTACAGTATACCAGGACTGAGAACTATCCAGCTTGAATGATGTTTATTAAAACTATATTGGTTATCGATTCTGTTCACAAATATAATATAATTGTGTTCTAATTAAATAACTTAGTGAACATAACAAAGGGCTAAAATACTCTCCCCTCATCTACATCTTGAAACCTCTGTATTCAGACGTAAGCATACAGTACATTTTTGTATGCCTGTGGTAGAACCTCCAGTCAACATTCACATGCTACGGGCAATTTGGGAATTCTAGTGAAACTAATCATGGCATCATAATGTATGCATGTCGTTGGACTATTGGAGGAAACCGGAGAACCTCACCAAGCACGAGGAGAACATATAAACTCCCAGATCCAACAAGGGAATCGAACCCAGGACCTGGAAGTGCAAGGCAACAGTGCTAACCACTAAGCCACCGTGCTCCCGAAGGACTGTCATAAACCAAGTTTTATAGAATGTTGAGACCGTTGGTATATATGCTTACTTTGAAAAGTATCCCAGTAAAGAAATAAACTCAAGACTTAATAAGATGAGACTGCCATGAGCATGTTCGTCTCTGTCTCTGACTGAAAACTCAAATAAAACATTTAAATGAAATGGAATAATAACTAAATCAAACTAGCAAAAACCCAAATTAGATCCGCCTCCATTCATCAAACTACTGAGGTTCCACCGGACCTGGTGTCTATTTTCAGGGCCCTAAATTAACATCGCTATCAATGGGAAGCCACATTCACATGAAGCACACAGCTGGGAGTTGCTATTGTCCACAAGCTCTATTTTTGAGCGGTCGCACTGGACCAAGACGATAATTTCCTCTTGTTGGGGGAATGGTGAGTGCTCATTGTGTGAAGGATTGTGTGGACCGAGGGAAGGTTCAGCTGTGTTTTGGTCTGTTTGATAAAAGAGCACTGAAAATCTGGATGCCGTAGAGGGATGCTAGATCCTGCTGAGAATTGTCTGGGATTCCTAGAGAGATTCCAGTACAGCACAGACCAATAGTTTGGGCACACCTCCTTCTCATTCAGCGAGTTTTTTTTATTGTGTTCTTTCTTGTGTTTTTTAGCGTCTCTTCTGCTTGTTGCCTGTCCTTAGCAGTGGTTTCCTAGCAGATCTTCTAGCATGAAGGCCTGATTCACACAGTCTCCTCTTAACAGTTGTTCTAGAGACGTGTCTGCTGCTAGAACTCTGTGTGGCATCGACCTGCTCTCTGATCTGAGCTGCTGTTAACCTGCGATTTCTGAGGCTGGTGACTCGGATGAACTTCTCCTCCGCAGCAGAGGCGACTCTCGGTCTTCCTTTCCTGGGGCGGTCCGCATGTCAGACAGTTTCTTTGTAGCGCTTGATGGTTTTTGTGACTGCACTCGGGGACACTTTCAAAGTGTGTTTTCCCAATTTTTTCGGTCTGACTGACCTTCATTTCTTAAAGTAATGATGGCCGCTCGCTTTTCTTTACTTAGCTGCTTTTTTCTTGCCATAATACAAATTCAACCTCTTTGAATGAGAAGGTGTGTCCAAACTTTTGGTCTGTACTGTACATCTGAGCAGTTGAGGGTTAAGGACTTTGCTCAAGGGGCCAAACGGTGGCAACTTGGAGGTAGTGGGGTTTAAACCTGGGACCATCCGATCAGCAGTCCAACACTGTAACCACTGACCTACTCCTGCCCTAGTAGCATATTTTCTGATCAAAAACTTTTCATGGAAATCCAGGAAGTGATCCTATTTATCACCCTTTTTTTTTTTTTTAAGGAAAACAAGTACTCTTTGAATTTTAAATGCCAAACACAAAATAGAGATATGTTATTGTTGTCGTAGTATTATATATCTTGTTTTTTTTTTATTTTTTTTATATGGTTAGCATATCATTAAAGCAGTTCTGCAATTTCTATCTCTGCATTTTAAGCCTAGCATTTTCAGGGACCTGATGTTAAGACTCTTCCTAATTGAGCCACAGCCACTTTAGATTTAATTCAAATACAGATGCAGTTATGGAATACTTACCTAAACTAATACGGATTCAACCCAGACACATACACAAAATAAAACAAACCCAAGCAACACCTATGAAAGATTTGACATTCAACCATGACATTTACATTATCACTTTACAACTAGAGACTCTGTATCTGGTACTCGGTATTGTGTATTTGAACAGGAAAGAAAAACAAACCAGTAGATGTAGCAGGGTTTGTCTATTTGTATAAATGATGAGTGTTGAGGGGAATACTGCGTGCACCGGCATTACATTTTCTACATGGTGTAGTTTCCATTATAAGAACTTTTCGCCCCATTAGCTACACGAAACAGTAAGAGGAACAAATTTACCCTGGCGGAAAAAAAAAAAAAAAAAAAAAAAAAAACGGGCCATGATATATATCAAACTTTTATATGCACTCTAATCCTAAGAAGTAAATAAATCACTATAGCCAGTGAGTACAGAATAACAATATAGAAAGTTTTAGGTGTAAAGGTTAATCTTCTGAACACACACAAGTATAAACTCCATTCCAACATTCACTATATCCTTGAGTTCACTAAATAGGCTGGATAGCTAATCAGTTAGAGTGTCTTTGGGTGTAAAGCTCTAATAGTGTATTTTATGTTTTAGGGAGCCATGCAGTCAAGCTCTTCCAAGTGTGGGTTAAAATGGGGTTAAGTGCTAAGGGTACCCTTGGGAGTTCTCGTCACGAAAGAAAGCTCATAGAACAGCAGCTGGACTAATGACAACTCAGACCAACAAGAAAAAAAAAAACATGAAATTACTTTTTACAGTCTCACTGAGTGACAGGCAATAACGGACTGTCAAGAAACATTTGGCCAACAAAGCCCAGAGTTCTGACTAAAATAACCACATGCTATTGAGAATCGATGCAACCGTTCTGGTAAAAAAAAAAAAAAAAAAAAACACACACTCTGGGGAAATCAAGCTATGATTACTTTAACAGAAAATGTTTACAGAGTCCCCTTTGTGTCTTGCAAACTTGATGTTCACTTCAGTGAACCTCAAGGTGATGTCATATGGAACCATAAGGCTCCATTAAAGCTACCTTTGGTGTAAATTTCTAAGGGTAAATCAGACAAACAATAGTCCCATAAAACAGATACCTAAGCCAAAACCTCCACCAAACTGTATACTGTTGGGATTAGAGGTATCAAGAGGAAACAGACCTGGAATCAGACATGGGTTAATGCCTACACATAAGTGCCTGGTGACCAGGAACCCACATGAGCCAGGCACGTTCGGCATGAAAAGCTGATTTGGAACCATATCATTTGCTCAAAACCTGCAAGATGATGAAGCTTTAAGTGCAAGGTCACTTTGCCCAAAACTTCAACTACTGTACTGCATCCAGAACCCAATACCTCTTCTACAGTATGACATCCAGACCCCAAGCTCAACGACAGTACTGCATCCAGAGCCCAACCCCAAATACTATAGTGCTTCCAGAACCCAAGATCAACTACAGTACTTCACCCATAACCCAAACTACTTACCGCACACAGAACACAATCCCACAATCTTCATTACCACTGAATGGTTATAAAAGTTATAACATGAGGCCTTGGGGATTGTGTTTGCATGCACATTTTTAGTTTATTAATTTTATTTTTTTACAAAATGAGTAAAAGATGAATTAAAACTAAGTCTCTCCTCCAAGAGAGGTTGTTTGTCTCCAGGATTTTAGAAACCAAATTGATCACTGAGCAAATTCACATTAAAGAAAGGCAATGCACACATTATAAACCCAGTTCTGTTTATTTTATCAAAAAAAAAAAAAAAAAAAAAAAACAAAACTCCACAATGTTAAAAAATAACACAGAACTCAGAAAGAAAGCAAACTGGCAAGCTCTCTGAATGTTTAATTGGGACATGTCCTCACAGATTCAGAATGCTGGGTAATATGGCACTCTCCCCAAATGCCTGTGTAAGCAGAAGTCTGGCACAAGTGTCCGGTTTTGTATTCAGACTATACAATGCCAAGAAGGCATAAAAGAATGGCAGCAAAATGTTTGCTTGAGGATGTGAAAAAAAGTGCACACAGTTATCATGGAGTTATGATATAATAAAAAGAGATGTACAGTAGAGTGACAGCATTCTAAAAAATGAAATAAAATAAAGTATGAAAAAGGATGGCTATGAAGATTGCATAAGATGTTGTTTAATGGACTTTGGCCGCTCATGGATACAATCCTTCAGGAAGTGAGGTTTGACTATATATTTCCTACATGGGTAATGATTTATAACATCGTGTTAACAGCTCAGATCAGAGAGCAGGTCGATGCCACACAGAGTTCTAGCAGCAGACGCGTCTCTGGAACAACTGTTAAGAGGAGACTGTGTGAATCAGGCCTTCATGCTAGAAGACCTGCTAGGAAACCACTGCTAAGGACAGGCAACAAGCAGAAGAGACGCGTTTGGGCTGAAGAACACAATAAAGAACGCAATAAAGAAAACTCTTTGAATGAGAAGGTGTGTCCAAACTTTTGCTCTGTACTGTATAAACCTTTATGTTAATACTAGTGCATTGGCGTTGTTCCAGAAAAAAGAATCAAGACCTTCTGAACGGTCAGAGTTCAACCGCATTGTGTCATAACTGTTAACACATTTATGCTGCCCAACAAAAAGAGCAAAGCGGTGAGTGCAAACCCATATATCGGCACTGGGTTAATAACATCACCCCTTCATCTCACTGGTCCTCCCTTCCATCAGGGTAATGGGCTAAAGCATTAGCGTAATTATTTTGTTTTATGCATAAATGAGAACAGTGTAAGCATTTGATCCTCTTCACCTTCTCCTAGGGTTCATTTTCATTCCACACACTCGGGTTGGTTTTATCTGCTGTAGGCAATTCCAGGAAGGAAGCATTTGCTCTGCATGTTATGGATTATAAACAAGGATTGTAGCAATGTCAAAGCAGCAAGTCTTAAGCTTCTAATATCAATTAGCAATGGTTGAAAGCTTGCTTTATTGTCAGTGCGGAGTTTAGCATGACCTACCTCTAAGAATATAGTAGGTGATCTGATCTGATCTTAATTGCCCGAGGTGTGTACTGTACACCGATAAGCCATGAAAGAAAAAAAAAAAATGCCCAGTATTGTGTAAGTTCGCCATGTGCCACTGGGTGGGTCTGGCTCCCTTGGGGCCTGACTTCACAAGACCTCCAGGGGTCTGCTCAGGTTTTTGGTACTGGGACTTGACTGAGGGTGTATCCTTTGGGTGCTGTGGCGTGCAGTGGATGGTGTGGATCAACTATCTTGAACTCTTTGCCTGCTAAGCCCGATATGCAGCAGGCTGTGCTGCACTGGGCATTCTAGTGCCATTCTATCAAAGCCAACATTGACTCTCTCTTTTTTTTTTTCCCAGCTATTTGTGATACATTGGCTTTTCTGTGGGATTGAATCAGAGAGGTTGGCCTTTGCTCCATCAGAGGCATTGATAAGCCTTGGGTGCCCATGATTCTGTCACCGGTATAATGATATGTAATTGACGGAGGTGGTGTTAGTCTTGTGGCTGATTGGTACAAAGTGTGTGTGCATGATACCCAACAATGGCCTGCCATTGTGTTAAAGGTGTGTTCCCGTGTTTGATTCAAAGGCTTGAACCAAAGAAGAGTTCTTTCATAACTTTTTTTTTTCCAACTTGCCACTTGATACATTGAGAAATCTGCCTAGTTTATACAACTCAACAACTCCTAGCCAAGTATGTTCAGTGGGTGGCTGACCATCAACTCCAAAAAGAAACGCCAGCAACTGATTTTAGGAAAGAAGCATGTTTAGGACTTTTTTATTTATTTATTTATTTATTTTTTATGATCTTAAGCTTTTACTTGGTGTATATGAGCAGAAAGTAAGTCATAAACTACAGAAAGCTCCAGAGCAAAGATAAATAAATAAATAAATAAATAAATAGATAAATAAAAATGGCAGCACAGGTTCTAAGAGTTCTCCCACTGTTACACTTCCACAATCAGTTGGGGGGGGGGGTCTGCCTGTGAGGAATCACATAGCATAGCAGCCAGACTTCACCTCCGGTGCAGCATGATATGAAAATGAGGCTTCCCTTCCATTTATTTGCAAGCCTCTTCCCTCACTGGGACTGTGTAATCTGGCAACAACAGCTGGGCTCCGGTAAATTGGCCTGCCGTGGGTTTTTTTTTTTGCCCACTTCACAAGCTGAATAAATAAATTACATTAATTGGTGGCATTTGGATTGATTCCTTCTCATTTGCCACGCAGAATAAGGCGCGCTCCATCAACTCTGACCTTAACGACATTGAGTTTTCCCTGGCACCAGTTGATTCGCATTTAGCCCTCCACTTTACTTTTACCAGCTGTGTGGAAAAATTTGCAAAAAGCAAATCGAGTGCATGAAAAGTACGGGGAGTTGGTGTTTTGTTTAACATTCTATTCACTATCACTGAATTATTCAGAGCACATGTCAGAAACATAAAGTATGGCAGCATGGTATCACGGTGTCACAGTGATCATGAGCACACGTGGAGAACGGTTTTAGGTTCTTCTCATGTGCATGCTATGATGGGCAGGAGATTTAAGACAAAACACAAACCTCAGCTGCCACAGACCTTAAGAAATTAATACTCATAAATAATTAATCATAATAATTGAATGGTATTTATTAAATACAGTTCTGAGTAAGATTCCAACTGCAACAACAACAACAACAACAACAACAACAAAAAAAAAACAGTTAGAAACTGACTCATTTGGTTTCTGTGTTTTTGTTTCAAGTCTCTGGAGGCACACTGACCTTTTTAACAGTTTCGAGAATGGCAGTAAAAATGCATTATATTAGAGTAAACTGCATTATAGTGTTAGAGTAAACTGCATTATGGGTAAAGGGTGCAAAAAGCAGAGGTGTGTAACTAAATTAGGGGAAGGGGGGAAAAGCATCCAAATGCCTGCTGGTTATTACCCTGGTGTTCTGTGAGACAGCTCAGTGATGATGATGATGATGATGATGATGATGATGATGATGATGATGATGACGATGATGATGACGATGATGATAAGGACTTTCAATAAATTGGAGCATCACTATTTCAGATAAACCGCGACACTTGAGAGTAAGATGAATTCATAAATGAGAAAAGAAAAACAGAATCTTTGGATCAAAATACTTTTTTTTTTTTTTTTTTGGTGTGATTTTGTTATGCAACAGGAGTTTGACAGAATAAAAGCCATAATCATACTATACATGCAGCAGTAACCCCCCCCCCCCCCCACCACCCCCCCACCCCCCGAATGTCGTTCATTGTGTTTGGTGTCAGAGCTCAATACTGGGAAATTGTAGTTTGCCGTCGATTAGGTGAAGAGCACAAGGAGCGAATTGGTCAGATGGTGATTATCTTAGACCTGCGTGGCTTCTATTCAAATTCTGAGACCTCATCTCATTTAGCACTAGTGCATGTGTGATGTTTAACTGTCCATCTCTCTGTTAGAGAAGTGAGGTGAAAAAAAGTATATTGCAGATACAGATAAAAGAAAACATCAGGAAAGATGTCTGCTTGAGCAAAGAAACACTGTTTATTACTGAAGAAAAAGTGATCCAGGAGCATTGAATGGATTGAAAACTCAGTACATGCATATTTTCTCACACGTTTCATTTTAATTTCCTTCAGTCTGGATGGGTGGTCATCTGGAAATAACTGATGCTTTACATTATTTTCTCCAAAATCCTTGAAGTCACTTCTTTTTTTTTTTAATATACAGTATGGACAAGAATGTGCCTTGTATTTTATTTTTTTTAAAGAAAATCTGGAGTTACTTGTGACTGTTGAAACAGTAAATAAAGGTCCTGTAGTCAGCAGTCTAGAATGCATGCTTCATCTCAGGCTCTATGAAATACCATGCAAGCTCCAGACCCCAGACGATCAGGCCCCTATGTGTGCCCTATGTGTGGACATTTTTATTTCACCAATCTAAGAGTTGCGAGGGATTATCTTCTCTGTATAAAGATAGCAGAAAAATAGGTGAAACAAGCAAAAATAGAAAAAAACATGTGAAAAGAAGAAAGAACGGAAACAACAATAAAGACAAAAGGAAATAAAGAAAGAAAGTAGGACTAGAAAATGAAAATCAGATACAGCAAAAAGCCAGGGGAGGAAGGAATAGACGAAGGAAAAACAGAAATGTAAAAAATATGAATATAAAATAAAACAATTATAAATAATAATAAAAATAATGAGAAGGGAAAATAGAAACTAAGACAGAACATAGACAAAAGGTGAAAGAAAGAAAGAAAGAAAGAAAGAAAGAAAGAAAATCAAAATGGTAAAAAATACAACAAAAAAATAGGGCACACAGGATGAAAAGAAGGACTTCTGGGCAGCACCAAGGTGCTTCTGGAAAACCATCCAGGAGAGGAAAATTGGGAACCACCCAAGCTGTGAACTGCAGGAATGGGACACTGCTGACCTCGACTGAGGAGGTAATTGGTCTGTGGAAAGAAAACCTGAATAAATCACCCTCTACTGCAGAGTTGGAGAATGACAGGCGTCAATGTAGATCTCCATGGACAAGATCACTGAGGTACTCAGGAATTGATGAGACCTGTCTGGAAATGCTGAAGGCTCTGGGTGTTGAGGGGCTGTCCTGGCTGACCTGCCTCCTCAAGGTTGTGTGGATGTCATTGACGGTGTCTCAGGAGTGGCAGAATTCGCTGGTGGATCCCCTCTTCAAAAATGGAAGGTGCAGAAGCAGAGGGTATGTACCAAGTACAGGGACATCACACTACTCAGGCTTCTTGGGAAAGTGTACTTTAAGGTGCCTGAAGGGAGGGTTTGGCCAATTGTTGTACCCCAGATTGAAGAGGAACAATATGGTTTCCATCCTGGTCATGGAACAATGGACCAGTTTTCACTCTTGAGGGAATCCTGGAGGGGGCTTGGGAATATGCACATCCAGCCTACATGTTTTTTTTTTTGTTTTGTTTTTTTGGATTTGGGGAAGACATAAGATTAGGTTCCCTGGGATTTTCTGTGTAGGAGGTACTGCAAGAGTATAGGGGGTGAGATGGTCACTTCTCAGGGCCATCCAATCCCTTCACGCCCAAAGTGAGGGCTGTAAATCAGACTTTTATTCCAGTGGGTGTTGGCCTCGACCAGGGATGTGCTCTGCTACCAGTCCTGTTTGGGATTTTCATGGACAGGATATCAAGATGCAGACATTGAGGAGAGGGTATCCAGTTTGGTGGGCTGAGGATTGCATCGCTGCTTTTTGCAGATGATGTGGTCCTGATGTCATCATCAGTCCGTGACCTGCAGCACTCACTAGATCGGTTTGCAGATGAGTACAACAAACAAAAACATCCTGCTGAGGCCATGGTTTTTAGCAGGAAACTGATGGATTGTCTACTCCAAGTAGCAAGTGAGTCATTACCCCCAGTAAGGGAGTTTAAGTTTTTCGTGCGCTTGTTGGGACATTGGAGCATTGAGGGTGGTATTGCAGTTGCTTTAGCACACTGTTGTGACAAATAGAGAATTGAGCCAAAAGCAAAGCTCTAAATCTGCCGATGAATATGTGTTCCTATTCTCACCTATGGTCAAGTGCATTGGGTCATGAAGGAAAGAAAAAGATTGCGAATACGCAAGTCAAATGAAAACCTGAAATGGGTTTTTACCAGAAGAGTACTGTAGCTTGCTTTTCTCTTAGAGATAGGATGAGAAGCTCCAGGTATCTGTGAGAAACTTAGAGTAAAACCACCGCTCCTTTGCATGGAAAGGAGTCAGTTAAGGTGGTTTGGGAGCCTAGTAAGGATGTCACCAGGACGCCCCCCTAGGGGAGTATATCTCCATACTGGCTTGGGAACACCTTGGGATCCTGCAGTCGGAGACAGCTGAGGTGGCTGGAGAAAGGGAAGTTTGGGGTTCCCTGCTGGAACTGCTACCCCCGTGATAAGATGTTGATGGACGGATGAATAAATCAGCCAAAACCAAAAAATGAATAGAACAAAGACAACAAAATAAATAAAAAAAAGAAACAGGGAAAAGACCAGGAAAAAATAAAAATAAAGAAGAGAAATTAAACAATCCTAAAGGAACAGAAAAAAAAAAGAAATAAAATATATATATATATATATAGATAGAGAGAGAGAAGTGGTCATGTGTAGTGTAATTAAATGGCTGTCGGTTAGGAGTGTGAGGTTTGTCGTGAAACTGCTGCCTGTTAGCCGTAATGGATTTTTAACAGCGTCTGTGTGTAACAATTTAATCAGTGCAACGGTTCACTTAGCCAGAGTGACATGGTGTGTGTGTGTGTGTGTGTGTGTGTGTGTGTGTGTGTGTGTGTGTGTGTGTGTGTGTGTAACAGGACACTCTGCCAAGTCCAGTCTCTAATACTTTGCTAATGCTCTTAAGTCCTGCTGATGCTGCATGCTTGTTACTCATTGACTAATTTATTTACTCAGGTGTGTGTGTGTGTGTGTGTGTGTGTGTGTGTGTGGCCATGTCTCAGGTCTCGGGTGGACCGTGCAGTTGTTTCAGAGTGGTATTTTCCACCCACCACCTAAAAGAGCTGGGATTTACTGATCCAGTTACTAATCCCCAGTCCACCCACGCTACGTCCTGACTAGCATGCTAATGCGTTTCTGAACTGTGCCTCATGAATTTTAATAAAACAGCCTGACTCTGCTGCTAATAGCTTCGAGTCCAGTTCACTATTATCCCGTATTACTATCAGCGACATGTTTTAACCACTAGCTCCTGTAACTACTACTAGCGCTTCTGCTAATTTCCTCAGTTTTCTTTATTTGTACTTTTTTTTATATACTTTTTTAAACTGCTGTCATTAAAAAAGAATCTAGTAACATCTTTATCAGGCAGTATGTTTAGCATCTACAGTATTAATCGTAGCTTCTAATGAGCTTGTTCCATTAGCGCACAAGCTAACTGGCCGAACGGCAACATTTAGAAAGAAAATACATTTTTCATGGAGGGAAGTTTCGATATGATGATGAGTTTTCTTCATTTTGGTGAGTTATAAGTCCTGGTTAGTTAGATTTTTTTTTTGTTTGTTTTTTTGACTTATTTATTTATTTTAATACTTATGAAATTTTTAAGTTCTGGGAAAATGAAAGAATATGAGATTAAAGGTTGCTGTGTTTTTGTTGTTGTTTGTTTCATATTTTCTCCATCCATTAGGTAATAGTAAGCAGGCGTAAACTGCTAACGCGCTCTATGTTTAGTAATTGGCTCGCCAGAGTCTGAATTTTTTCATAAGCTGCTTTGTTAAATCTGGATGTAATGGAAAAACGTTCCCCGGAGTACACAGACAACGTGAGCTGCAGGAAGTGCAGAGCTTTGCACTGTTGCCTGCAGCGGGGGGCCTGGGGTGCCAGGGTGTTATGGGGGCTGTTCTGTGCATTGGTTCATTGCAGTGAAAACTGAATGCCCGATGTTGCTGGTGATTAAAGCCGCTCGACCCACTGAGGTTCCTGCACTTACTCTTCACTCCGTCGCTGCATTCGAGCCGTGCTGCACACTGAGGAATGTGACTCGTGGAGCTCCTTATCTCACTTTCTGTTTCAAACTTTAGTCCCGAGGGATGAAAATACGTCCTTACGGTCAGCCTCCTCCATATGTACAAGCCGACTTTCCTTAAGGCTCCGGAATGCAAATTGCTTTCATTCTTTCGTTCTTAATTTATTTATGTATTTATTCTTTTTTTACTTTTGTTGTTTTCTGTTTATGTTTAATATTCATTTATTGTTTCATATTTCTTTCATGAAATGCAGGGGAAAAAAGACAGAAAAGAAAGGGGCAAAGAAAATAAATGTAAAAAAAAAATCATGACGAAATAAGAATAGACAAGGGGAAAAAGTATTGTAGGAAGGAAGCAAGGGAAAAAGGAAGGAGAAAATATAGGCAGATTAAGATAGAATGGTGGAAAGGAAGAACGAAAAGAAGAAATAAAGAAAAGATTAATAGAATGGAATGAATGAAACTAAGAAAGAAAGAGAAGAAAAAGAAAGAAAAAAAATAAGAACGAAAAAGTAATAAAGAAAAAGGGGGAAAGAAAAGGAAGAAAGAAAGATTAAGACAGAAATAGAGAATGAAAGTAAGATGGAGTGAAGGAAAGTAGGATAGAAAGGAGAAGAAATTAAGAAAAATATATATATTTTTTTTAAAGCTGAAGAAAGAAGGAGCAATAGAAACTAGAAGGAACAACAGAAAAGAGTTCTCTGGCATTATTGTTTGCTCGGAGAGTCTTATGTCCAACTCTGAGGCCAAGTAAAGAAGAGCGTGCCCTTGTGTGGTTTTCCTCCACAATGCCACACCAGGGTTGTTCTGCTCCTGAGTGTCGACAGCAGTCAGTAAACTAGAGCATGTTTTAATCACCATCTCAGCCCTGACCAGTGTTAATCCTGGATAATTCCTCATTACACATAAACAACGAAATGTCACGGATTAGCTCAGATGAAAGCTAGAAGTGCTGGAGTATGCTTCATGTGCCATACATCACATGTGGGAAAAAGTAGGAATGTAGGAATCATGAAAATGTAATACTTGTGAAAGTTATTTCAAACATTAAAAAAACATTTTTTATAACTAATAACAAATGTAATCTAGAACAAACAGCTGTGTAGCCGGGCAAAGATTTTTAATACATTTTGACTTGGAAAACGAGCAAGTCTTGGTTTACGAGTACCAAGTATCATGTATCACACATGCGCTTCTTGTTTTGACGCCGAGCGTCATATGATCACAACTGAGCCAATGATTTTTCTCTCTCTTGCGCTGAGGAATTGTGGGTAATTGCCTCTCCTGTTGGGTCTTCGTGCTCCTCTCTCACTGGTATAATCAACATCCGTGCAGGTGTGTACTGTTTACTATAACACTGTGTGCGTAAAACATCTTTTATTTACTGTTTGTATCACTTCGCCCTCCTCGCCTATAACACTATTTACACACACACCTCCTCCCTTCACCTTCACACACACACACATAGACCCCTTCTCCGCTCACCTTAACACACACACGCACACACGCACACACGCACACACGCACACACACACGCACACACACACGCGAACACACACACGCACACACACACACACAAACCCCTCCCCCCTCGCCTTTACACACACACACACACACACACACACACACCTCCTCCCTTCACCTTCACACACACACACATAGACCCCTTCTCCGCTCACCTTAACACACACACGCACACACGCACACACGCACACACGCACACACGCACACACGCACACACACACGCGAACACACACACGCACACACACGCACACACACACACACAAACCCCTCCCCCCTCGCCTTTACACACACACACACACACACACACACACACCTCCTCTCTTCACCTTCACACACACACATAGACCCCTCCTCCGCTCGCCTTCACACAAACACACACACACACAACTCCTCCCTCGCCTTTACACACACCCCTCCTCCCTTTGCCTTCACGCACACACACCCACACACACAAACACACCCACACACACACTCTGCTCTACACAGAAACACGATTTTTTACAGCAGTGATTCTGTTAGTCTGCGCTCATTCGAGTGTCATTTAGAGACACACACACACACACACACACACAGTGGCTGCGCGCACAAACGGAAACACTTATCTGCTATCTGTTTTTTTAAAGGTAAAGTGCAGGTTAATTTTATTTTTACTTTATATTTTGTATGAATTATTTTTATGTATTTATTATTTTGGGTTGTAAAACGAATCATTTGAGTTTTCATTATTTCCTATTGGAAAATAAGTTTTGGTTTACGAGTGTTGTGATGTACAAACCCACTTCCGGAATGAATTATGTTCGTAATCCAAGGTTCCACTGTACAAGCCTCTGGAAGCAGTGTCATGATCTGGTGTTGCTTCTGTTGGTCAGGTCTAGGTTCGGTTGACTTCAGCTCATCAAATCGACTGATGACCTGAAGGTACTGTAGTGAATGACCAGATTTTTCCATCGATTACTTTTTTTTTTTTTTCCTGATGGCATGATGACGACACCAGGTTCATCACTTTCAACTTGTGAGACAGTGGTTCAGGAAGCATAAGACATCATTTTCACACATGAATAGGTCAGCACAGAATCCAGATCTTAGCTCCATTGAGAATCTTTGGGACGTGCTGGAAAAGACTTTCACGGTGCTCAGACTCTCCCATCATCAATAGAAGATCTTTCAAAGAAATCGATGTGACTCTGAACTGAAAAAAATTCTGTTGACATGGTGAGGCTTATAAACATAAGCTTATTTAAACATTGCTGTGGCGAATGTGTGCCATAGCCACGTAATCTTTCAATTTGTTGAAAACAAAAGTTTAAACGTGTTTCAGATGAGTAAAATAAAAATGAATAAATAACTACAGTACCCTGTGTAATGTGTTGAGTAAAAGTTGCAGCAGTTTGAGAAAACAAGTTAAACTGAAAACCAGAAAAAAGTTGAATGTGTGTTTTGTGATGTTCTCTTTGGCCCTACAGGCGCCAGGAGGACTTTGTGTCCTGCAGGTAGGATGAAGTGAAGAACAGACAGCCAAGGCTCTCGGTTCTCTGGAGAAGCTAACTGAGGGTGGATGAGGAGCAAAGAGCTCAGATGGTGAAGGGTTGTGCTCTCTGAAATATGCTTTCTCGCCATGCCTCAGGGTTGCTGTTACTGAGGAGAGCAGACCTGGGAAATAAAGCTCCATCTCCCTCCTGATCATGATTTATTTGGGTTTGACTTGAGTGAGACTCAGACTGAAGGGAGTCACTGACGTTTAGCCCACAGCTAACAGGCTAAGAGAGAGCATATAGGAGGTACCAGTTAAAAACACGGGACACAGGATTCAAAATATGGACACACAAACGCACACATTCAATAGACCAAAAAAATATTAGTTCCTTTTTTTTTTTTTTTCTTTCTGCACTTCCTTGTATGGCAAAAAAAAGAAAAAAAATAGGGAAAAGTTAATGAAGGAAGGAAGGAAGGAACTCTGTGCAGGCCAGCCAAGTTCTTCCACACCAAACTCGCTCATCCATGTGTTTATGGACCTTGCTTTGTGCACTGGTGCTCAGTTGTGTTGGAACTGGTGTGGGGTTGATCATCAGGTGATCAACATGCATGTGAAGGCAGATGAGTGAATACTTTTCGGAATATAGTGCATGTATACCCCATATGTGTCTATAAATAATTCCACAATAAAGTTTATGCTCCATCTGGGTCACTGAGTGACAAATTCTGAAAGAAAAAGAAAAACGAGGAAACTGGGTTTTTAGATGTTTGACATTAGTTTGGAGTATTGTCTGTTCAGCTTTATGACCAACAGAATGATTATTTCAGAGTGAAAGAGGCAAGGAGGCAGATATGAGAAAGGGGTGAAAGGGAGTTTTGTGAGTATTATCACCTCTGACCTCTGTTTCCTCTCTCACAAAGAACCAACCTTGCAAGAACACTCATCATACTCCACATCCAGTGGCAGCCTGGACACGATGCTGACATGGAAAACGTGAAATATAAAACATGTCAAAGGTCAGAAGTTCTGAATCATTTCTACTTAGGGGACAGAAGAGGAAAAATAAGCAAATGGGCTATATAGTCAGTGGCAAACGGTGAGAGGCAAAAAGACTAATGAAATGCAAATATTTCATTGGAGCAAAAAGCAAACAGCAGTTCTGAAAAGGCTTCAGCGGCAACATCGTCACTGGAGACATCAAAGGCAATGAACTCATCTCACTTCACAAACAAGGGCTCAGCATTTCTCCTCTATGACGCCTTTATCTACCCCAAAACCCCAAGGACATGACGTATGTGAAAGGGAAGAAAAGCTAGCCTGCTGATGACCATGAAGTGAAGGAAGGAAGGAAGGAAGGAAGGAAGGAAGGAAGAAAGAAAGAAAGAAAGAAAGAAAGAAAGAGAGAGAGAGAGAGAGAGAGAGAGAGAGAGAGAGAAAGAAAGAAAGAAAGAAAGAAAATCTGCGTTTTTTAACAGGGTGGCTGAGTGGTTAGCACTGTCACCGTGCATCTCCAGGGTCTTCTATTCCCGACCGGGTTCGATTCCTGTCTCTGTTTGCATGCACTCCTTGTGCTTGGTGGGTTTCCTCCACGTACTCCAGTTTCCTCCCACAGTCCAAAGATGTACTAATCAGCATTCCCAAATTGCCCATAGTTTGTATGTGTGTCTGCCCTATGATGGACTGATATTCTGTCCAGGTTGTACCCTGCTTGCTCTAAGTCTCCTGAAATAGGCTCCAGGCTCCCCATGACGCTGTATACAAGATAATGTGGTATAGGCAGTGAGTGAGTGCAACAGCACCACCAACTGGGGAAAGAAAAATGCAAAAAGAAGAGTAAAGAAGTGACACTGCAACTTATTTCATTCCGGTCCAGACTATAAATGTTTTATTTGCATCTATACATTAACGTAAGCAACCATTTAGCTAAAGCTATTACGTGATGAGATACTACTGTAACATATTTTGTGGCTTTTACTTTTAATATTCAGAATAAACTACATAGGAGTCATTTCACTTTACCACGAAACAATGAGATCATTTATTTAGTTCGTGATGCTCTGCACAAGAAGAGTCCTTATTCGAATTTGAATTTCGCAAATCCATTCTCTTAAATGAAGAGGCTCAGAGTTTCAGACAGATATTATTCCTTCATAAGGTCTCTGCTGCCACTGATTAAGATTTTATCAGAGAATAATAGGCAATGCAAAGAAGAGCGGATGAAGTTCTGATTAGGTTCTGATTAAACACTCGTCATTCATAAGAGCTCATATAAGTGGACTTACACTGGACATTCGGAGCAGAATGCAAATCATCTAGAAAAGTTTTTGAGATCTTCATACTTGTCCTAAAAGGCTGTTCCTAAATGTAAAATTTGAGGTTACAGCTAAAGGGGAATGTCAGTGTGACCTATCTTGAGGAGCTTTTCTAGTTGGACTCAAGATCTTTTATTGACATCTCACAGTTCTCATGAGCTTCTGCAAGGTGTAAAAAGTGTTGGTCCAGATCTGAGGGTGGCCTCCCAAGAACCACTGTGAAAATATAGGTCAGAAACTAACAAAGCGGTATCTCCAGATCTTCCATCACCGCCTATACAGCCACAGTATCGGTGCTGATCTTATTTGTTTGTTATACATATAATACAGAAAATGTGTGCGCCAAAGAAGCTACGTCTGAAGTTCATGCAACATGGAAGTGACCAAAATTGCGTCCCCAAAAAATTAAAGCTGCTAATCTTAGCTGTTTTGGAGAGATGATTTTATATGAGCCCCAAATGGCCATTTTCAGCGTTATACTGTCACACTTCACTCACTCAGTCATCATCTATACCGCTTAATCCTGTATTCAGGGTCACGGGGGGCCTGGAGCCTATCCCAGGAGACTTAGGGCACATGGCAGGGTGCCAATCCATCGCAGGGCACACAGACACACACACACACACACTCACTCATTCACACACTACGGGCAATTTGGGAACGCCAATTAGCCTAACCTACATGTCATGTCTTGGACTGTGGGAGGAAACCGGAGTACCCGGAGGAAACCCACCAAGCAATTTAATAATAAATTAAAATGCAAATTCCTGAGAACTGATATTACAATTGTTTTAAGTTTCTAGAAGCATATGACCTGTATACATGTTTGCTTAAATTAAAGCATGCCAGGTTTTTGGTAAATGCTTAAACGGCAAAAAATCTGTAGTGTCTGTAACCATGTCAAATTCAAGTTGCAATATCTTAACAAATTTGTATTTTAGAATGATACACTTTTTTCAGGTTTATGTCTTTTCATGTACAATCTAAACTGGCCAAGTTTCATCTGAATGACAATTAAGATCTTAATTAAAATCATTTATAGATAACTATAGATTTGACTTTTTTTTTTTTTTTTTTTTTTTTAAATGGGCACTGCATAAAAGAACGTGAAATTGTATTGAGAATGTGTTTCTATTTATCTGATAAAAATATATATGTGTATGCATATTTACAAAAAAACGAAGCATGGATCAGAAGATAAGAAAACATTAAGTGTTATGCAAAAAATGGTCTTATACGATCCTATCTGAAAATTCACTCCTCAGGAAAAGTCCAGATCTCAAGGAGAACATCTCGTGGTGCCCATAGAACTTGGAAAAGTGTGAAAGTGTCCGTCAGGATCAAACATACGTAGGGGATCTCCTGCTCTTCCATCACCATCTCACAGTTTTCAAAGAAAGTGAGAATGTGTTGGTCAGGATCTTTGGGTGTTAATTAAAGATCGTTCTCAGCATACGTTTGAGTCTAAATTGGCAGTATGACCCAGGAGCAACATCATTATTTTCTGAATACTGAATGGGCATCATTAGCTATGCACAGTGTGAAATTGTGCATGACCTGGTTTAGCAACACCTGGCATGGTCTCCCGAGCTAAAGATTTCTGGGGGGGGGCGCTGATGCTTAATTAAAAACATGTCTTTATGTCCGTCAGAAAACATTCTCTGGCTGGATAGAACCATCTGCTCCATCAGTTTGACCCAAAACACAAGGTAATGAGAACAAAGAAGCACCAAAATACATCTTTATAGTGCTCTGAAATGTTGCAGATCTACTGACTGATCAGTCAATCAATCAATCAATCAATCAATAAAGCAATCGATTAATGAATCAATTCATGGCAATCAGTAACAGAAGTTGAGAATTGAAAGTATTTTTTTTTGGTGTTGAATGAATCAGAGTCTCTGGAAGGCATGGAAATAATACAATAGTGCACATGGCTTTCTGATCCGTGCCATAATTCCCTTTCTTGAAATTTGAACATTCATCGGTTTCATCCCATAGAAATGCTTCTGTCCATAAGAACCAGATCACGTCTGTATTTGTTAAAAAATGCCTTAGATTGAGTTCAGAGCAC
>QNUK01000678.1:240000-297500 GCA_013621035.1 Clarias magur
GTGTGTGTGTGTGTGTGTGTGTGTGTGTGTGTGCAAGCCATCTGTATGTATCCTCTCTGCCAAAGCTGTAATCAGCCTCTCCATCACATCACGTCTCTGCCTGTTCCTGCCAAACCGACACTGATCTCCAACAGCAGTGCCCGCACCTCCCGCTATCGTTCCTCGTACCTGACTGGATTTTACCTCTGGATCATCATTTAGCGAGCCAGATACAGCACTCTGTTCAAACACAGCTGGAGAGCTGGCTGCTCTTTGTCCGATTCTAAAACTGTATGAAAGGACATTTTTCGTTTTAGCAGCCTGGACGTGAGAGACGAATTAAAAATCTTGTTCAACAAGCAAAAACACAACGTGGAAAACTTTCCAGCTTGGTATTCACTAATGGATAAATGATCCAGTTATTACCAAGCCCAACAAAGCTTCCTGTTGTTGTCCAGTTTTATGGTTCGTTGCCTGGAAACCCACTTAGATACAATATAAAGTGTACCATAATTTAATAACATAACACAAGCTAGTTAGCATAAACTTTTTAAAAATAGATTACTAATCTAACACATCTTATTTTCGCAATGTTAAGCACCAAGATGTAGAAGCAGCACAGTTTTACAGCACAAACTACAATATTTGGCCTGGTTTTGTTAGTGTTTCCACAAGAACTTGCGAGTTCAATAGCTAATATTGTATTTCATGTATGTTTTGGTGTGGGTGGTTTTGGTGGTGGTTAGGGAGAATGTGGTCTTTATTGTTTGGGTAGTTGTAGTGTGGCGGCAGTTGTTTTGATAGTGGTTCTGATGATGATGTAGTTTGGGTTTGATTGTTTTGGTGGTTGTGGTATGGGTGGCCATGATTTTGGTGGTGATTGTTTTGATGGTAGTGATGATGGTTTTCGTGATGATTTTTTGATGGTATTGATGATGATTTTGGTGATGATTGTGATGGTTTTGGTGGTGATTGTTTTGATGGTTGTGATGATTTTGGTGATGATTGTTTTGATGGTTGTGATGGTTTTTGTGATGATTGTTTTGATGGTTGTGATGGTGGTTTTGGTGGTGATTGTTTTGATGGTTGTGATGATTTTTGTGATGATTGTTTTGATGGTATTGATGGTGATTTTGGTGATGATTGTGATGGTTTTGGTGATGATTGTTTTGATGGTTGTGATGGTTTTGGTGGTGATTGTTTTGATGGTAGTGATGATTTTTGTGATGATTGTTTTGATGGCAGTGATGACGATTTTGGTGATGATTGTTTTGATGGTATTGATGATGATTTTGGTGATGATTGTGATGGTTTTGGTGGTGATTGTTTTGATGGTTGTGATGATTTTGGTGATGATTGTTTTGATGGTTGTGATGGTTTTTGTGATGATTGTTTTGATGGTTGTGATGGTGGTTTTGGTGGTGATTGTTTTGATGGTTGTGATGATTTTTGTGATGATTGTTTTGATGGTATTGATGGTGATTTTGGTGATGATTGTGATGGTTTTGGTGATGATTGTTTTGATGGTTGTGATGGTTTTGGTGGTGATTGTTTTGATGGTAGTGATGATTTTTGTGATGATTGTTTTGATGGCAGTGATGACGATTTTGGTGATGATTGTTTTGATGGTATTGATGATGATTTTGGTGATGATTGTGATGGTTTTGGTGGTGATTGTTTTGATGGTTGTGATGATTTTGGTGATGATTGTTTTGATGGTTGTGATGGTTTTTGTGATGATTGTTTTGATGGTTGTGATGGTGGTTTTGGTGGTGATTGTTTTGATGGTATTGATGATGGTTCGGTGATGATTGTTTTGATTGTAGTGATGATGATTTTGGTGATGATTGTTTTGATGGTTGTAATGGTTTTGGTGGTGATTGTTTTGATGGTATTGATGATGATTTTGGTGGTGATTGTTTTGATGGTTGTGATGGTGGTTTTGGTGGTGATTGTTTTGATGGTAGTGATGATGGTGTGGTGATGATTGTTTTGATGGTATTGATGATGGTCTTGGTGATGATTGTTTTTCATGGTATTGATGATGGTTTGGTGATGATTGTTTTGATGGTATTGATGGTTTTGGTGGTGATTGTTTTGATGGTAGTGATGATGGTTTTGATGATGATTGTTTTGATGGTATTGATGATGGTTTGGTGATGATTGTTTTGATTGTAGTGATGATGGTTTTGGTGGTGATTGTTTTGATGGTTGTGATGGTTTTGATGGTGATTGTTTTGATGGTTGCCATGGTGGTTTTGGTGATGATTGTTTTGATGGTATTGATGATGGTTTGGTGATGATTGTTTTGATTGTAGTGATGATGATTTTGGTGATGATTGTTTTGATGGTTGTAATGGTTTTGGTGGTGATTGTTTTGATGGTATTGATGATGATTTTGGTGGTGATTGTTTTGATGGTTGTGATGGTGGTTTTGGTGGTGATTGTTTTGATGGTAGTGATGATGGTGTGGTGATGATTGTTTTGATGGTATTGATGATGGTCTTGGTGATGATTGTTTTTCATGGTATTGATGATGGTTTGGTGATGATTGTTTTGATGGTATTGATGGTTTTGGTGGTGATTGTTTTGATGGTAGTGATGATGGTTTTGATGATGATTGTTTTGATGGAAGTGATGATGGTTTTGGTAATGATTGTTTTGATGGTATTGATGATGGTTTGCTGATGATTGTTTTGATTGTAGTGATGATGATTTTGGTGGTGATTGTTTTGATGGTTGTAATGGTTTTGGTGGTGATTGTTTTGATGGTTGTGATGGTTTTGATGGTGATTGTTTTGATGGTTGTCATGGTGGTTTTGGTGATGATTGTTTTGATGGTATTGATGATGGTTTGGTGATGATTGTTTTGATTGTAGTGATGATGATTTTGGTGATGATTGTTTTGATGGTTGTGATGATGGTTTTGGTGATGATTGTTTTGATTGTAGTGATGATGATTTTGGTGGTGATTGTTTTGATTGTAGTGATGATGATTTTGGTGGTGATTGTTTTGATGGTTGTAATGGTTTTGGTGGTGATTGTTTTGATGGTTGTGATGGTTTTGATGGTGATTGTTTTGATGGTTGTCATGGTGGTTTTGGTGATGATTGTTTTGATGGTATTGATGATGGTTTTGGTGATGATTGTTTTGATTGTAGTGATGATGATTTTGGTGGTGATTGTTTTGATTGTAGTGATGATGATTTTGGTGGTGATTATTTTGATGGTTGTAATGGTTTTGGTGGTGATTGTTTTGATGGTTGTGATGGTTTTGATGGTGATTGTTTTGATGGTTGTCATGGTGGTTTTGGTGATGATTGTTTTGATGGTTGTGATGATGGTTTTGGTGATGATTGTTTTGATTGTAGTGATGATGATTTTGGTGGTGATTGTTTTGATTGTAGTGATGATGATTTTGGTGGTGATTGTTTTGATGGTTGTAATGGTTTTGGTGGTGATTGTTTTGGTGGTTGTGATGGTTTTGATGGTGATTGTTTTGATGGTTGTCATGGTGGTTTTGGTGATGATTGTTTTGATGGTATTGATGATGGTTTGGTGATGATTGTTTTGATTGTAGTGATGATGATTTTGGTGGTGATTGTTTTGATGGTATTGATGATGGTTTGGTGATGATTGTTTTGATTGTAGTGATGATGATTTTGGTGATGATTGTTTTGATGGTTGTGATGATGGTTTTGGTTGTGATGGTGGTGTGGGCTTATATTGTATTGGTTTAGTGATGGTAGTTTAGGTGGTGATGATTGCTTCAGTGGTGATTGTTTGGGGGGGGGCTGGTGGTTTTTGTGATTATGTGTGGTTGTAGTGGTGGTTAAGTTGGTTAATAAGACTGGATTAAATGTCTGTTTGTCCACTGTCCCCTGCCAGCTGGCTGGATTAGGTTTTTCATCTATTAAAAATGAGAACATGCACATGACTCTCCAGTTAGAAACCACACAGTGTAACTACACACATATCTTGCTGTTTTTGTGAAATACATACCTCATGCACAAAGAAAAAAAAATGATGGGGTATCTGCGTATTTGTATTCATTCCATCTCTCCGTCTCTCTCTGCGGATCTGCCAGCGTGACCTTCAAGCTAGGAGGAATGCTAAACACTGTGGCTCTGACGCTACGCCCTGTACTGTGTCTGTGCATAGAGACGACTGATTTAGACGATCACATCCCTCAGGAAATTTTCCTGAACAGAGACAAACTGCTGCAATTAAGTTACAATGAAGGAGAGCAGAGCGGAGGGATGTTCTGTGCAGCACTTGTATGAAGCACTGGGCATAAATCTCTCCACAGCTTAGCTTTTAGATATCATTAGACATGTCTGTGATTCATAGGGTCTAGGTTTTAACTGCATGTCAGTCCGGTTGAAGGTAAATACTATATAGTCTGTGTTAGATTCCAGGGTGAAGTTTATGACGTTCTCTATCACATGGCTGAACAGGATTCCTCCCGGTCACGTGAGCATCCACGGCGTATATCAGCAGACCCTGTTACTCAAGTAACCAAGTCCAGTTTGAGACTCTTTAATGATTTAAAATTTTGCTTTCATTTATAAAGGTTTAATTGACAGATTAGCATTTCTTGGATCTATAAGACCTTTACATAAGGTTTAAAATAAAAAAAGGTCTTTTATAATGCTAGTTTTGAACGCTGATGAAACGGCATGCTGAGTGTATTGAAAGTGCATTGCTAACATCTCTGTTAATGTGTGAAAAAATGAAATAAAATAAAGTAAAGATGATTTCTATGGTTTATTAAATAATATAACGTTTTTACATCTCTGAGGATCAGTCAGGATCATTTGGTCAGGATCACATTTGCCTGGCGCACACTCACACACACACACGCGCACACACACACACACACACACACACACACACACACACACACACACACATGCCCTTTTATCACTGCAGCCTGCAGGTCCACTACACACTACATGGTGCGGAATAATCTTCTTTTCTTCCTCACAGCATGCGGCAATCCAGCATAGCTGATGCTAAACACCGTGTGTGTGTGTGTGTGTGTGTGTGTGTGTGTGTGTGTGTGTGTGTGTGTGTGTGTGTGTGTGTGTGTGTGTGTGTGTGTGTGTGTGTGAGCGAGAGAGAGAGAGAAATCTGGAAACAGCTCCTGTGTGAAGTAGTCCAGCAGTGAGCTGGCACCCCGAGGCCGTATGCAGAGTTGAATTAATGGCATGCAAAAGGATTTCAAACAGAAACTTCATGCATCTGTATTCAGAGCTCAGACATAACTAATTAAGCACTAATCAGTATTTAATAGAGTGTGTGTTACGTATGATTTTAACCATTTTGTCCAGTGCGTGTAAACCTGTTAATTCAGAACAGAAACATTTCCTTTGTACTTGTTCATTTAGCCATTGCATAAATTATTTGAGAAGCACATGCTTTTATTATATTCATGTATAATCTGTGTAATTTTTAACAAGAGAATATAAGAAAAAAAAAGATGATGCCGATGACCGTGCACTATTTAACCGAGTCCCTTCTATTACTGTTATCGTCAAAAGGCTAAACAATTTAAAATATTTTATTTCTTATTATCGTCACCACGTTCCTCCATTTACAAGCACAGCTTCCACACAAAATCCACATTTTCCTCCATATCAGTGAGTGCCAGCAGGTGAGAACTTTGTCATTAGTCTGGTTTTATGCAAATCATTAAAAGCTTGCTATCCTCTAAGAACAGCTTGGCGTATTTGTTTCATTTATTTTACATAAAAAAAAAAAAAAAAAAAACTTTCAAGTGGATCTTGAGCTCTGTTACTGGACAGCCACCGACAGAGCGGAGCAGGTCATAAATGTGTGACTACAAACCCATCGTCTGTCGCTTTTGAACCCGAAGGACAGATACTGTACAGCAGATGGAAAATCGCCATGCTGTCAGCATGTTAGGACCGAATTGCCGTGTTAATGTGTTTTTTTTTTTTTTTTTATCTTTGAAAGCCTCTCATTTCTGTCACTTTCATTGTGATTAGTAAATACTTTTGTAATTATTTTAATTAAAGCCTCTAAGGTGACAATAGTTAGCTTCAACAAAACATGATCACCAACTAACTATTAAAGTCATAAATAAAATATTTATGGATACAGATTTTTATTCTATGCCATGTCATATTCTCTTAATATTCATATATATATATATATATATATATATATATATATATATATATATATATATATATATATATATATATATAATATATATAATTATGTATTTAATATTATAATATCATATAATATATAATATTATACATAATATAAATTTATATATATATATATATATATATATATATATATATATATATATATATATATACTAAAGCCACAATGCCATGAGACACTGTAACGCATTATAAAAATGGATTTATGTTTTTTAGACAATGTTTTTGAGTCCCAATAAACTGTGTCTATAATATCAAATAAGTGTAATATTATGAGCCAATATATTGAGGTCACGAGATAATATAGTATGTTATAGCTAAGAGAAATTACGTTAATGATCAGAGGTGGGTAGTAACAGGTTACATTTACTCCGTTACATTTACTTACAGTAACTTTTTTTTAAAAATGTACAGTACGTCCATGAGTTGTTTTACTGCAACATATTTTTACTTTTACTTGAGTCGATTTGTAAAGAAGTAACTCTACTCTTACTCCGTTACATTCGGCAACACTCGACTCGTTACTTTTCTAACCTTGTATTCTGCACATTAGATATTCTTTGTTTTTGCCAGAGAAACGCAGCCGGTGGATCTATCATGTGACTGTGTTTCACCAATCAGATGTAGCAACCATAATCACATGACTCCATTTGACCAATCAGCCACATGTAGTCAAATAACCACACAGAAAAAAACAATAAATAAATCTTCAGCCGTGGTAGACAGCGAAGGAAACATGAATTTGTGCATTATGTCATCATTTTGTCTCACTGTTTACATAATTTTAAAAAATAATAATAATAAAAAATACAAATTGAACATTAACAGTCACTCAATACTTGAGTAGTCTTTTCACCAAATACTTTTTTTACTCTTACTTGAGTAATATTTTGGATGAGTACTTTTTACTTCTACAGTACTTGAGTAATATTATTTTGAAGTACAGCTACTCTTACTTGAGTACAATTTTTGGCTACTCTACCCAGGTTTGTTAATGATACAAGATGATATATAGAGTCCACAAGATAACATATTGAGGATATGACATACACCAAATCCTTAAGATAATATGTTCAGCCAATAGAATATGACTCAATATATTAAAACCACAAGATTGAAGTTATGCTATAATATACAGTACGTGGCCATGAGACGGTATAATAAGGGTAACAAGATAATATATTGCAAAATGTGAGATAATATATTCCGACTATTTGATAAAGCATTAATATCACAAGAACATTGAGGCTATGGGACACTAGCCATATTATTAAGTATATAGACACTCTTGAGTCTATACAACAATATATTGAGAATATTACGGTAATATAATGAGAGCTTAGATATAATATACTGAGGCCACAAGATAATATGTTGAGGCTTTAGGACATACAGTATATTGATGACTTGATTTTTGGCGTGTCTAAATTGGACACGGTTTTGAATCAGATTGCTTTGGTGTAAAGTAAAAAAGAAAACATCAAATTCAGATCAGATTCCTAAAGATGTGTCTCAGTCTGGATGCTCTTCTCACTCAAAATTGAATTTCAAAATGTGCATCATGTCCCTCGCAGCGCGGCAGTTTAGGTCTACATGATCATGTGGTATGGGACATGTGTACAGTATCCATGGTGAAAACTTAAGTGTTTAACACTGAGCCGGAAGGCAATGAGAGAAATGGAAATGGAAATAAAAAAATATCTATAATTTATTAGAAAATTAAGTTGCTATGCTTTAAGCGGTCACATTAAAAAAAAATTTTTTTTTAGTTTTTTTTATCATTTTTTTTTTAAAGCTTTTGGTACTATTACTGCTAATGTAAATGTTGCACCCTTGAATTTTCTGTGTAGCTAAATGTATGTAGGGAAAAGGATAACAATAGTCCCTGGACCAAGTAGAATGTCTGATGGCACTTTGGGGGGATGCATCAGAACAGGCAAAACTAGAGGGAATGTGCAGGAACAGGGCAATAACTGAGGATTATGGTGCCTTATCTGAGCCTCTGGCATCGTTACCACAGCAATCCATGCAGATTGGTTGACAGTGTGTCAGATTTGATTTGGGCCACCTGTCTAAACAGTGCCAGATCTGACCTGATCACTGTCAAATAACAGTGTGGACAGTCAGTCCTAAAGATTGGATTTCTAAAGCAAATCAAATGTACCTGCAGTCTGAACAAAGCCTTAGATAACATATTAACAACCGTAGGATAACCAATTAAGGTCTCAATTGTCAAATGTGTTGAGACTATATGAGATAATATACCAAGATCCTATCCTCCATCTGTCCGTGGATCACCAGCTTCCTGACAGGTGGGAAACAGCGGGTGGGGCTGGGTGGAGTCACTTCAAGTTTACGATTATTCTGTGCTGTTTCTCCCAGGGATGTACCCTCTGTCCACTTTCATTCTCTCTTAATACTAACGACTGCACATTCAACGAGCCAGCTGTAAAAACACCCCAAAGTTTGCAAATGGCACTTCCAATGATTAGGCTCCCCAAACTTCCCAAAACCTGAAGTGGGGGGCAACTCCATCCTCCAAAACAAAACAAAAAATAATAAAAATCAGCAGAGGATGTATTTCCTGCGACAATTGAGGAAGTATGGTCTGCCACAGGAACTGCTGAATCAGTTCTACTGTACATTGCCGTCATCAAACCCGTCCTGTGCACATCCATCCTGCTGCAAACCGTAAGAACAGCAGGGAAAAATCACTGCTGTGCCCTTGCCACAGTCTCCATGACTCGCCCAGGAAACAGGCAGGAAAAATCACTACAGATTCCTCACGCTCTAGAAGCAGCCATTTTCAGCTTTTCCCTTCTGGCTAGCACAACAGAACCCTGGATACCAACATTGCCAGACATAGGAGCAGTTTCTTTTCAAATGCAATCACCCTAAAATAGTAAATATCCAACAAGGATCTACTGTAGGAACATCAACATGCGCTTCACAAGCTTGTTACACCTACTTACACCTACATACTGCATATGGTATATTTAAACAATTAAACATCAGTTATAGTGTTTCTTGCACTACAATGTACACTCACATTTTTTGCAATACATATTTTATATTGTACAAACAGTCGAAAAATTATATTTGCACACGTGATTCACATTGCATCATCAACACTCACTTTATGTATGTATTTGATCTGTTTACGTACTCCAGATAGTGTTCAGTATAATATCTTATAGCCTCAATGTGTAGCCTCAGTATATTCATATATAGTTTTTAGACTGAATACATCACTTGATTTGCCTCAGTATATCATCTCGTAGCCCCAATACATTATTTCACATCCTTGGAGCCTTTGATCCATGATTGAGGCTACAGGATTATACATTGAGACCAGAACATAATGCACTGCAGCTAGAGACGATACAACAAAGCCGTGAAATAGTCTACTGGGTTTAAAACGCAAAGTACTGTGGCTATGAGATAAGGTATTGTGGCTAAAAGTTAATATATTGAGTCTACAAAGTAATATACTAGAACTACAAGATAATGCACTGTGGCTACAAGAAAACTTATCGAGGATACAAGATAATATATTGAGGCTATAAGAGACAGTGGTACCCTGCTATATGAATTTAATCTGTCCCGGAGTTCTTAAAGGCGAAAGTTCATACTGTGAAACACATTTTTCCATAGGAAATAATGTAAATGCAGCTAATCCGTTCCAGAACAAAATGCAAAAAAAAAAAAAAAAAAAAATGTAAACTCGCTTCACTTTTGTTACAAACAAGTGTCCTGGATGCACAAATTCGACGTTCGGTTCGGTCCCTCATATGCCGAAAATGCTTCACATGCCGAGGCAAATTTCTTGAAAAATGTCAGTTCTGACAGTTTATGGTCACCATTTGTGAGGCGAGGCGATCGTATGCCGAGGTATCACTGTAATATATTGAGGCTACAAGATGATGCACTACAGCCACGAGATAATATTGAAGCCACAGAATGGTGTATTGAGACTATGAGAGTATATTGATGCCATGAGATAATATATTGAAACCACAAAATAGCATATAGAGGCTATAAGGTAATATACTGAAACTTTGAGATAATATTAAAATTGCAAGATAATACTTTAAGGAAACAAAATACTACCGTGTGTTGTGATGATGAGATAATATCCACAAGATATAAGATTGCAGATATGAGATAATATACAGTATTGTGGCCAAACTAGGAGATGATAAATTTCGGCTGCTCCCCACACTTGGTCCGCATATACAAGCCTTGCACAGGTTTTACGCGTACAGATGACGCGATCCTCCAATTTTGCCAGGACTTGGGACTGACACTGTATCCAGTAGCTGGGGTTTAGGCACTGGCTGGGAATCGAACCTGGGCCTTTTGCATGGCAAGCGAAACACCTACCACTGAGCCACTTTGAAAATGACACTTACAGTGAGAAGGTTAATATTATAGTATATTATTAATTATCAATGCATTTCCAAAGCTCAGGGTTGAATGGCCACAATCAAGTAATATTTCACTCGAAGTTCCTCACATTTTTAAATGCAGTAGTTGCCCCAAGGTAAGGGATTAATTCCCAGGCACGAACTTGATCTCATGGGACTTAACTTGTGGTCTCAATCCATTAATTTGTGGCCATGCTTTATTTAAAACACCACAATGTCACCTCAAAGCCTGTGTCTAAGTGACCTCATTTAGCAAACACCGTCCAAACACATTATAATATTAATTATATATAAATGTGAACATTACAAAAAAAAAGAGAAAAAAAAAAGTGATGAAACCTCGAGTTAAACTATAATCTATAAAGTATAAAGAAAACAGTGTGTGTTGATAAATGACTATAAATGAACGCTATATAATCGCTTTAGGATGTCAGATAGAGTGTATGATGACAAACTCCTGGACATCCTGCTGTTTCGTGCCTCTTGCTGTGAGTGGAGGCCTGTGAACGTGTGATTAGTCCCAGACAAAGAAATGCCCTCAGAACATAATCACTACGGATCTCAGCAGTGGGCCATATCGTCAGATTAGTGTAACCATGCAAGCTGTGATCAGCAAAAAGGAAAACTAGAAGAAGAAGAAAGGAAAGTTGAGTAGATTTCTATACATGTACAGCTTAGGGCTTTTATCAGCATTAATTAGCATTCTGTTCATTAAGTGCAAAGAAATGGGATTCTCATCTCATCTGTGTTATACCGAGTTGAGCTTCGAGGGATTTTAAGGTCATGGAGTGTAAAATTCAACCCATAATGGTTCACCGGAATCTGAATAGCACATATATGTTAGAGAGGCATAAAAAGCAACAAAGAAGTTCTTCTCACGATCCAATTATCTTCCCAGCGCTTAAAAGGATTTAACCCAATTTAAGGCAGCAGAATCTTCAGCATCCGCATCAGTGGTGCGCCACCCTGTATAACAGTTTACCCTATATACAGGGTTGTGGGGGGGGGCCTGGATTCCACAGGATATCCCAGGAGACTTAGGGCACTGGGCGGGGTTCATCCATAATATGGGCTGTCAATCCATTATAGAGCACACACTCATTCACTCACTCACTATGAGCAAATTGGGAAATCAATTAGCCTAACCTCCATGTCTTTGGACTGTGAGAGGAAACACAGAGTACTCACAGGAAAGCCACGATAACACAGGGAGAACATAAACTCCACACACAGATCCGAGGCTGGAATCGAACCCGGAAAACTGGAGGTGCGAGGTGAGAGTGCTAACCACTACCTCACCGTACCAACCAGATACAAACATCTTAAACCATTTTCTTCATAAACTGATCTTTCACTTAGGAGCAATTGAGAATCTCCCGGGTGTTTACTGTAACTTTGTGCTCTCTGGATGTCAGGATGCTTCACGGCTGAAGGTGAAGCCCTCAGTCATCCATCCTCAGGTGCTGATCTCCATTCATTCGCACAGACAAGAGCAATTTAAAGATAGCATCTTTACCATGAGGACCGGCTCCTGTGCTTCACTAACGCCCCATAAAACACCAGACCGAGGCGAGGGAAGGGCTTCGTCTTTTTATCCTTTTCTCCGTTATACTGATAGCCGATGCTGGAGGTGATAATGTAAACACAAAAAAACACACGCCTCCCCTTTCCTGTTTCGTATTAAAGAGAATACCGTGTGCTAGAAGGGCATGAGAGTAGGAGACATGGGTGCTAGTGGTGTCATAGTCAAAACAGGACCCACGGCACTCGATGGGACCTGCACTCTTTCTCCCTCTCTCTCTCTCTCTCTCTCTGCTTTTTATTTATTCATCTTTTCCCCTCCTTCTCTCCATGCACCTCCATTCCTATCTCGCTCTCCATTGTTGTCATTCTCTGTCCTTCTCTCTCTGTCGTTCCTTTTTCCGGTCTCCTTCCCTCTCTTCTCATCTTTCTTTCACTGTCCGTCTCACTCCTTTTCTCTCTCCCTTCAACTCTGTCTTTCCACTTTGCTTTATTTCTCCAAAGAGATTCTGCATCCCCCCCCCCCCAACATGTCTTTCTCCTTCTTTCTCTCCATTCTCTGCAGTTCCCATCTATATTATCTCCGACCTTTTTCCCTTCTGTCTCCCTTTCTCTCTACCTCTATATTAGTCTCTCTCTTTATCTCTCTCCCTCCAAATTTCTCTCTATTCCTGGATCGAGCCTGCTTTTCTCTCTCAAAAGGTGCTCTATCTCTCTCTCTCTCTCTCTCTCTCTCTCTCTCTTTTATTTATTCATCTCTATTCCTCCTTCTCTCTATGCACCTCCATTCCCATCTCTTTCCATTGTTGCCATTCTCCTTCTTTCTCTCTATAAACCTCCCTTCACTTCTTACTATCTATCTTTTATGCTGTCACTCTTTTCCCGGTCCTCCTTCCCTTTCTCCTCATCTCTCTCTCTCTCTCTCTCTCTCTCACTACCTCCCTATCCATTTCTCTCCCTTCACATCTCTCCTTTGCTTCATTTCTCTAAAGAGATGCGCTTTCTCTCTCTCTCTCTCTCTCTCTCTCTCTCTCTCTCTCTCTCTCACTACCTTTATGTCCCTCACTGTCCATCTCTAATTTGCATCTGTATTTATCTATCAAATATAATATAAATACTGTCTTTATGAATATACTACAAATGAAAAGCAATAAAAAAGCGAAATCCCAGAGAAACGCTCTCTCTTTGGAAACATTTCACGGTGCGCTGATTGACAGGCCGATATGATGTAAAAGTCTGAAGCGTTTGAAGCCGGAGAGACGGAGAGACGAAGAAGGAAATAATGAGGCTGTCTGGGTTCATGTCTATTACACTGTAACTGTCTAATGGAGTTGGCTCTCACTCTGGGACTAGATCGTCTGCGCCCATTTTGAACGCTGGCACTGGCGCCGACCTTTCCTCTCTCCCGATACACCACACGGTGGTAAAAGATGTGACGCTCATCAGGAACGAGTGACTCTGTGGCAGACGTGTGAGAGTGTGAGACTTGTGGCCCTTTTTTTTTTTCCCCTCCTCGTCATCGAAATAATGTGAAGTAATTGTGGCTTAACATCCTTCAACTGACCTCAATTACTTTGGAGCAGGCGAGAGTAGCTTCGTTCACCGAAATCGTCTTTATGAGTCTAAATTCGATCACACTTAAATTAGCATTATGGACTAATGGCTAAAAATTCTGTGGCGTTCGTGTCCTGAATGACCTGCTAATGGTTCAGTATGGAGCAGGAAATAATAAGCGCGCGCACGAGAGAGAGAGAGAGAGAGAGAGAGAGAGAGAGAGAGAGAGAGAGAACAACCCTTACAGACAGCTTTGGAGCTTTTGCGTTTGAGGTTGATTTAAAGGTTTCTTTGCTAACCAGCGGCATTAACACAGCTAATTTTTTTTTTTTTTAAAGCACGCTTTATCCTGCATAAAGATCTACACTAACAATAGGAGGCATTATGAACATGGCTAAAATCTTAAATACGTTCATACAGATAAATTTACGTTTGATCTATAATTGTTTTGACTTCAACAGTAAAACAAAAAATAAAATCACAAAGTTATTGATTTTTTTTTTTAGGGGGCGGGGGCATTGGCTGCTTCCGGGGGCAAAATGCAGCTTCCTTGTTGTTGAACATGTGACATGAAATATTGTAAATATTTTGTAGGTGTGAGTTCTTAAGGTGAAATTTTGTATTGCAAAAACGCAGTTTCCCACAGGAAATAACGTAAATGCAGATAATCTGTTCCAGACACCCAAAAATATTGCCAATATTATCGATTTACAACACCATAATCCTATTTTTGCATATAAAAACTGCCAAAACATTTAGAAAAGACACGTAAATGAAGTAAAATATAAAATAAATAAACATTAAACCTCACCAAACCCTAATTCATGATTCCTTTTAGCACCATTGCAAAAAAATAATAATAATACTGAAAGTGGCTCCATTTTCTTCTTGCTACCATCCTTGCTCACATTCCTGTACCCATGGTGCTGTGTCATCACAAAATCTTGCAGAAAATTCAAAAGAAACACAAAAATGTCTTTGGTTACTTTGCTGTAACCCTGTGCCCAGAAAAACCGGGTACGAGATTCTACGTGAAAACACTATGAGAAACGATAACGTCCCGTTGTAAAGCACGTGTGTGTCAATCACGCCAAACTTTTGGCATATATAACCTCGGTCAGGTGACGTCATCTGATGAGGTGCATCTGCAGGTTATAAATGGGACTGAACCGGAAACATCCTCAGGTCAATTTTTGTCTGAAAGGACGTCCAGCCACGGCCGCAATGCGGCATTGGTGAGCAGCATATCGTTCCCACTTTTTCAGGACACAGGGTAACAGCAAAGTAACTCGAGACATTCCCTTTCAAAAGCCACACTCGATCCTGCATGAAAACGCGATGGGAATGAGAATACCAATGCTGCCGCACT
The DNA here is from genome assembly GCA_013621035.1 of Clarias magur. Classification (NCBI taxonomy): domain Eukaryota; kingdom Metazoa; phylum Chordata; class Actinopteri; order Siluriformes; family Clariidae; genus Clarias; species Clarias magur. The sequence continues at coordinate 255,048 of QNUK01000678.1, forward strand.
GCAAGTGTCTGTATCCCCAGGGTTGTGTAGTGTGTGCGCACAATCATCAAAAAGGTCTCAGACATAACTCTGGGATGCTGACTCGAGGACCTGCGAGCCTGGAGTAGCATGGACATCCAAACTATAAAATCTGACCAAGGTGTGCAGAGAGGACCAACCTGCCGCATCACACACTTGCAATCGGACACCTCTTGCCAGAGCAATTGATGAGGCAATCCCCCTGGTCAAATGTGCACTAATTCCTAGAGGCGAAATCCGACCACGTACCTCGTAGGCTAGGGCAATAGCATCTCTCACCCAACGTGTAATGTTTGTCTAGTGGCGGCCGTACCCCCCGGCTGTGGCCCCGATAACATATAAAAAGCTGCTTTGATTCACGCCACTGGCTAATGTGGTGGATGTAAATCTGAAGAGCACAAACTGGACACAGTAAGTGAAGTCTTTCCTGCTCCGGAGCTGTAAAAGGCAGAGGACAGAAGGCTTCGAGAACAGCTGGGTGCATAGACGAGAATGGAACTTTCGGAAGATAGTTTGGGTAAGGTTGCAGAATAGCTTTGACTAGCCCAGGGGCAAAGTATAAGCAAAATGGGGAGGCTGATAAAACCTGCAAATCTCCACTTCTCTTTAAAAACGTAATGGCTATGAGAAAAACCATCTTAAGGGTCAGAAGCCTGACAGGCGCTGACTCTAGTGGTTCAAAAGGGGTGTCAGCCAACCCCTCTGCACAATAGCTAGATTCCAAGAAAGGACTGTAGTTATAGTGGGCGGCCTCAACCATTTAGCTCCACGAATAAAGCAAGCAACTAAAGGATCCTTTTCCACAGAAACCCCATCTGTCAGAATATGGCAAGCCGAAATAATGCTATATGTATGTTCTGACAGTACTAGGGCATAAGCCAGAGGTCAATTTGCCAGAGGTCAATTTATTTATTTTTTTTGTAGAAACTCCAGCACTGAAACAATTTGGCATTGGACTGGGTCTACATGTTTTACTATGCACCAATTTTAAAATACACTGCATTTGAGGGCAGTTCTTCTAGTGGAGGGAGCCCTAGCACTTAGTATAGTTTCAATTCTCTATATTATTGCTATATGAATAAAATTGAATTGAATTGAATTGAAATTACACTGGCTGGAAGACCGGCCTCTCTTAATTGGTCCCCCTCAGGGGCCAAATGTGAAGGTTGAAGAGCTTGGGCCGGTGATGAAATATTGTCCCCTGCACCTGAGACAGAAGATCCCTCCTGACTGGAATCACACATGGTGAGCCATCGAGGAGAGATATTAGATCTGAGAACCACACACTGATCGCCCAGTGAGGTGCTATGAATACAAGGCGCAACCCCTGTTGACAGACCTTTGCTAGGATTCCCGGGAGCAGAGCTATGGGAGGAAATGCATATAGACATAGTCTGAGCCAAGTATGGGTCATCGCATCCAGACCAAGGGGAGCTGGAGGACTCAGAGAGTAGTAAAGGGGACATTGTGATGTTTCTTGCAAGACAAAGAGGTCCACCTCTGCTACATGAAATCTCTCCCAGATTTGATTGACTACTCTGGGGTGGAGTTTCCATTCCCCATCTGTCACAGTTTGTCTGGATAGTAAATCTGCTCCCATATTTGTATGCCCCGGATACAATGCCAATCGCCCTGAGTGACAGGAACTTGTCCTGTGCCCAAAGCAGAATCTGGTGCACTAGCCTGTTCAAGCGGCGTGAGCTTGGCAATTTATTTATGAGACCACTGTAGTGTTGTCCACTCGCACTAGGACATGGTAGCTGTTGGAAGCTACCAACTGTTGGAAGAAGTGTTTCAAGGCCAGAAATAGTGCCATAATTTCGAAGCAATTGATGTGTTATGCGAGAAGATGACCTCTCCAGATCCCTTGGGCTGGACGGCCATCTAAGACCACACCCCAGCCCATGAGGGAAGCGTCTGTCGTTAGCCTTGCAACGACAACACAGACCTAGAGTGGGACCCAAAGTCAAAGACTGGGGTCTGAACCACATAGAAAGGGTATGAAGTCCTCGTAACCTTTATTTGTCTCTGGGGATTGGCCCTTGGATGACAACTGAAACGATCTCATGTGCAGAAGGCCCAAGGGTATCACCGTGGATGCAGATGCCATGAGACCTAGCACCCTTTGAAAGTAGTGAAAAATTACTTTCTGGCCTAGCTTGAACTCCGTCAGGGTATTGAGAATGGATTCGACACGCACAGGAGACAGCTGTGCCTGCATTGCATTTGAATCCCATGTGACACCCGAATATGTCATACTTTGAGCAGGAAAGAGAACGCTTTTCGTGGCGTTGAGTCTCAATCCTAAAAAGTTGAGATGAGCTAGGATGACATATCAATGTCGAAGCGCTAGCTCCTGAGACTGAGCCAGAATCAGCCAGTCACTATGTAATTCAAGTTACGAATGCCCTGGAGTCGTAAAGTAGCCAGTGCTGCATCCATACATTTTGTCAATGTGCGGGGTGACAGGGCTAGGCCGAATGGAAGGACCCAATACTCTTAAGCTTCGCTCCCAAAAGCGAACCTCAGGAACTTCTTGTGTTGTGGCAATATTTCTATAAGAAAATATGCGTCCTTCAGGTCGATTGTCACCAACCAATGCTCTGGTTGGATTTGAGAAACAATCATATTGACTGACAACATTTTGAGATGGCGGTTCAACCCACGAAGATCCAAAATTTGACACACTCCCCTTCTGTGTCTCACGCCTTGTGGGAACCAGACCTGGTCGGGACTGGGTGGCCTACGGTCCTGACTGTTGAGCATGGCAGAGAAGATACCTCACAAAGGCTTTTTCATGAAGTTTCACCTCCCGAAACCTATTGATGACGGTACTAACGGTGTTACCAAACAGGCCAGAAGGCGAGATGGGGTTAGGGTTAGGGTTAGGGTTAATGTCATCCATGACATTAGAATGAATCGATGTCGATGGCACAAAGACACGGGATGAAACTTCGGGATGATCTTCCATGAACGAGTTAGGATTGCAATGCTCACATATTCCCTCAAGCCCGAGGATAGCGTACTCTTCCCCCAAATCCTTAAAACAGAAAGCGTGGAGATTGCCGTGATATCTTTTACACGGAGGCACGCATCTCCTGTCTAACTCTGCTATCTTTTCTGGTGAGTAGTATAACGCTTTCTATTTCAGTTTTATAGTTTTATAAAGTGCTTGCACACACGCGCACACACACAATGTGGTCCTTGAAGACAAAAAGACCTGAGGATGTTTCTGGTTCAGTCCTATTTATAACCTCCAGGTGCACCTCATCAGATGACGTCACCTGAACGAGTTTATATATGCCAAAAGTTTGGTGTGTTTGACACACACATGCTTTACAACCGGTGAACAAAGGGACATTCCCATAGCATTTTCAGGCAGCATCGAGTGTAGCTTTTGAAAGGGAACGCACTTGGCTTGGCTTTCAAAAACAGTCAAGTCAACAGTATGCGCAAGTTAGCCAACGTTCAGTTTGGCTCATTTTGCTCACTCGTATGCTGAGGCCAATTTTTTACAAAATTTCATTCATAAGGTGAAAAGTTTTAAGGTGGAACATTTCTATGTCGAGGTGCAACTCAATAAACCGGTAAATTTAATTCAAGATGAGCTGCAGCAGGTGAAAACCTGGCCAGCAGGAGCCATCTCTGCTCTTCAGGACGGTTTCAAGAACACTGACTGGAAGATGTTTAGGGACGCTGCGACTTACGGCGAATACACTGACTTGGAGGACCTTTTGTAAAAATTATTTAAGGTCACGGAGCGGTCGTATAAGCATTTCACTGCATATCGTACTGTGTATGACTGTGTATGTGACAAATAAAATTTGAATTTGAATTTGACTACACGTCAGCAGTGACCAGCTACATCAACAAGTGCACCGATGACGTCACTGTCTCCAAGAATATAATCTCACGACCCAACCAGAAACCGTGGATCACTGCGGAGGTACATGCACTTCTGAAGACCAGAGACTCTGCCTTCAGAACGGGAGACAAGGCGGTCCTAAGAACAGCAAGGGCCAAACTGTCTGACAGTTTGACATACAGAACGACGTGATGGCAAGGAAGACTATCCCTCCTCCGAACGACCAGGTGCTGTGTCTCACCACGGCTGATGTGAGGAAAACTCTGAAGAGTCAACCCTCGTAAAGCTGCTGGACCAGACAACATCCCAGGCAGAGTGCTCAGAGAATGTGCAAAACAGCTGGCAGATGTTCTCACCGACCTTACTTTGTTCATACCTACCTATCTGAACTGCTCTTTGCAATATTTGCACAATATTTTATTTCACTTTGCAATTTGCACACAATATTTTTGAACACAATGTAAATTGTTTACTTGCTGCTCTCTCCACTACCTCAACCCGTACCTTATCACTAAAAAGGTATTTCTTAACTGTAACATGTTACGTTGTTGTGTTGTCATGTAGCTCTTCGTTTGCACATTTGCACGTGCACTTTGTTGTCTGTTGTCTGCTGTCTTTGTTGTCTCTTTTTTGTATAGAAATTGATAGTTTTTTAGGTTAACTTAAAAATGTAAAAATCTGCGTTGTTGAATTTATGTTGTGTTGTTAATTTATGTCGTTGCATGTATGTAGCACCTTCACTGTGTACTGAACTGTATATGGTTGAAATGACAATAAAAGCCTACTTGACTTGACTTGACTTGAACTGTGTTGATTAATGCGAGAAATGTCAATTTTGCAAAGAAAACAAAAAGAATAGCCAAAATCTAGCAATGATTATTGTCTTTGTTCCATACACTAATTTGGGTATGAAATGCTAAATAATTTCCTACAGCGGTATTATCGTGGTTATGTTTTGCCCTTGTGCTCCTATAGATGGATGATCAACTACTGTAGATTCAGGCATCTGCTGTGTATGAAAGTCTATGAGTTCAATTCGCTCTCACAATTTCCTTGGGTGGATGTTTTAGGCGCTGTTCTTGGTACTAGTCACACCGTAATGCATGCTGCATGATTGTTATCATAGAAATGCAAACATGCATTTTAAATCTCAGAGAACTGAGCACATTTATTATGGTGCCACTTCTTTATTCTGACACAAGTTCATCTGGCTCTGTAAATGCCGGACATTTCATCCAGAACTGGTTCAAATATCTGTGTAGTGCTCTAGACTGGCCTACAGCTGGTTGCCTGTAGGCCTTTGGTGAGTATTTTACAAATGGTGGACATTCAGATCGATCAGGGATCGACGAGAAAAAGCCCCAACAGTCTTGGTGTCAGAAGTGGAATCCCCCTAATTAGGTGAGTACCCTCTTTTGTTTATGTTGAGGTGTCTACCTGATTTTGGGGATCGAATAATATAAGTTGGGCATAGGAGTCTGGGACTCCAAAAATAGGCGCCTGCAAGTCGAGGACTTGCTTAATTCAATTCAATTCAATTTTATTTATATAGCGCTTTTAACAATTGACATTGTCGCAAAGCAGCTTTACACAATAAAAAGAAGTAAGTTTTTATGCAATGTGTATGCCTTATGCTTAAGAGTGTAGTGTCTGGTCCCTCTGCATCCGCCTGCACATTTAGTATTTGAAGTAAGTGTTTGCATTTTTTGAGTGTGTTCAAAGCAGTATGGGTAATACTAATTCTTCCTTTCCAAAACCTGATCCCGAGAAATTCCTCACGATTGGATAAATAGATGTGGTTTGACTTACTTTACAACACCGTGGCTGGATGACTGGATAATTTGGCAGGTTGGACTGAGCCACAGTCTCAATGTTTAACCTACCCTCGTGTAGGGACGTTTAAGTCTGAGTATTTGGTTTCTGCACATTCCCAGATTTATGAAGGACTGGGGGATCCAGACTGAGACTATCCCTATATGGGCGCATGTTATCAGAAATGGGTTGAGATGAAGAACTTCTGAGACAAATTTAAGGGAATAAAACCCTGTAAAAGGGACCCTAAGGTTCTGAAGATGACTAGGGAGACTAAAATGAAATCATGTGTGGCAGGCGTGGCAGGCTCTTTGCCTCTGCTTTACAACCCCAGCTGTCCCGCCGTGACCACTTCCTCTAGACAAAGTGCCACCGTGGGGGCCAGAGAGACGTCCTCCACAAAAGGACAAGACCCATTACGGTGGGTCCAGAGAGGCACAGGGCCAAGGACCAAAGGGTGTTGCGAATGATAGTGGCACTGATGATCCTGACGATCCTTTTGATCCCTATGATCCCTATTATGGTCTCCCTGATCCCCCTCCAAATAAGAACAGTGTTTGGGCTGTGAGTGGTAAGGGTGGTCCAAGGATTGATCCTCCATCTGGGAGTACCTTAAAAGACATTATTAAGATGTTGCCATCTGTTAGTAACGTCTTGCATTTTGTGGACATGCTAATTAAGTCCTCTCGCCATTGTCAGTTAGTTGGGGTGGACTACAAATTCATCTTACAGCATGTTAGGCGAAATTTATGATGAGGACGAGCTTGTTAGAAACATCCGCTGTTTACATTCAAGACTGAGGTTGCGGAGATGGTTGAGGTCAAGCAGCCCGTCCCTATGAGGACTCGATCTCAAGTTGTGCAGAAGGGTGATGGCCCCTCGACCTCGGGCGCCACAGAACCCAAGGAAGAAACACCGGCTGCGACGACTGCAACCGTGTGGCGAACAGAACACCATAACAGAATAATAATAATAATAATAATAACAGAACACCAACCCGGAGACATTAGACATTTTAAAGAAGGATCTGACGGCATACTTACTGTCAAAACAGCAGTCGAAACAGGACTTATCACAAGTCACTAACTGTAAACAGGAAAAAAATGAGTACATCTAAATTCTTAGTGCGCTTTAAGGAGACATGGACTCTTTTGGGTAATTTAGATTTAAACATAAAAGAGTCCAATCTACTCTTTATCAATACTCTTATCAATAATTGCAGACCAGATGTGATCAAGGTTTTGAAATTTCACTTTTCTGACAGATCCACTGTAGTAAGAGATGCGCTTGGCGATATGACTCTCCCCACTGATTCTGTCTGTCAGCAGTACGCCGATGATATACTTGTGTCTGCAGCGACACCTGCTGTCTGTGAAGAAGCTACCATCTGCCTCCTCAAACACCTGGCTCAAAAGGGTTTCAAGGTATCAAAGACTAAGTTACAGTTTTGCAAAGACACTGTTAAATATCTGCGTTTTGTACTGTCCCAGGGTCAGAGACACCTCTCTGATGAACGCATCCAGGTGATCCTCGACACCAAGCGCCCCGGCACAAAACACGCTCTCATGGCTTTTCTGGGTCTGATCAACTATTGTCGTCAAGGGATCCCTGACTGCTCCTTCTATGACAAGCGTCTCAGGTCAGCCATCTCTCACACTGATCCTCTGCAGCAGCCACTGACATGGACAGCAGACATGATCGAGGCGTACAAAGAACTGAAACGAGCTCTGTGCTCAGCTCCGGCACTGGGTCTCCCTGACTACAAAAAACCCTTTCATCTCTATGCATGCGAACACGAGGGCACGGCATTCCGCTGTTCTGGCGCAGGAACATGGGGGGGGAATGAGACCATGTGCATTTCTCTCTAAAACTTTAGACACAGTGGCACAGGGCCTGTCTGCCTGTCTTCGGGCCGTGGCAGCATGTGCATTGATGGTGCAGGACGCAGAAAAGATTGTTCTTTCTTATCCTTTAATTTTGTACTCTTCACATCAGGTAAAACAAGTGCTCCTTAACCTCCAGACGCAGCATATGACAGCTCAGAGGACTCAGGGTACGAAATCATTCTTTGTTCCACCAGCAATCTCGAAATTAAGCCCACCTCCTCCTTTGACACCCTAGGACACGCTCTCTCTCGTCTGCTCAATGCCCAAGACGATACATTACATGAGACAGATCATGACTGTTGTTCTGAGCTTATTCACTCTACTAGTATTTGTTCTGATTTATTTTCAACTCCTCTAGCAACAGGTGACGTTCTGTTCGTTGATGGTTCCTGCTCAAAACCATATGACGGGAGATTTTTCTGTGGATATGCTGCGTGTGCGCTTCCCAACAGCACTATAGTGGTGTTTGCGCTTCCTTTTTCCTCAGCTCAAGCAGCCAAGCTTTTTGCTCTGACTCGTGCATGTGTGCTCTCAGAAGGGAAAGATGTTACTATCTACTCGGACTCTCGTTACGCCTTTGGTGTGTGCCATGATTTTGGGCGGATTTGGCAGGCTCGGGGTTTTCGTTCCGCTAATGGTAAGCCTATTCCTCACTCATCTCTTGTCCAAGATTTGATAGACGCCTGCCATCTTCCCCACTCTCTAGCTATTGTTAAGACTAAAGCCCATTCCTCAGGCGACTCTTTCGAAGTACGAGGCAACTCTCTGGCTGATAGGGTAGCTAAGGAAGCGGCCAATAAACAGATTTTCTTTCCTGCTTCTTTTCTTGCTAGTTCCTTAATTCCTGACTTAGATTTATTGTCACTTCAGGCCTCAGCTACACCAAATGATTCTTCTTCTTGGCAGTTGCAGAACGCTTGTGTGTCGTCTGATGGTTTATGGTACTCTGCTGACGGACGTTTGTGTTTACCCTCTCATTGTTTGCCATTTCCCGAAGAGGGGTAAAGGAGGAAATGAAGAAACTTTTTTGTATTGCTAACTTAGGCAGCACTATTGATTTGTTGCTTTCACGCTGTTTACTGTGCTCACAGAATAATGTTGTGACAGGTATAGGGAAGCATGAACACCTTCCTTTCCCTACCGTACCGATTGCAGAATGGCAAGTAGATTTCACTCACATGCCTTCGTGTGGACCCTTTAAGTATTTGTTGGTATTGGTAGATAAATTCTCACGATGGGTTGAAGCTTTTCCATGTGCACGGGAAAATGCGAAAGTAGTGACGCGGATCTTGGCAAAAAAAATCATTCCACGTTATGGCATACCACAGGCCATCGATTCTGATAAAGGAACTCCTTTTACTTCACAGGTCACACAGGGTCTGTGTAAATATTTGTCTTTGGATTGGCATTTTCATATCCCATACCACCCACAGTCCTCGGGTATTGCAGAGCGTACCAACCGTACTATTAAGGATAAGTTGAACAAGGCCATGCAGGACAGGAGCACACAAAATTGGCCAGAGTTGCTTTCTGCTGTTTTGGCTGAGATGAGAATGACTCCCAGAAAAGATGTACAATTATCTCCACATGAGATAATATTTGGTCGCCCCTTTCCCACTCCATCGAAGAGGGGCAAAGCTGCTTTGGGCACCTCAGATTTAGATGTCCATACCGCTGAGTATTCTGCAGCCCTGATTGAAGTGTTAGCAAAAAATCAAGAAAAAGTGGCTCAAGCAACACCACTTATATCTACCCGGCCTACTCATCATTTTAAGGCGGGAGACACTGTTCTGGTTAGATCACTAAAGCCAAAACCTTTAGGACAAAGTAAATATGATGGGCCTGCAGAGATAGTCGCGATAACACGGACTGCTGTATTAACCGATTAATTTCCACAGTGGATACATGCTTCCAGATTAAAGAAAGCGCCTGCGTAACCTGTTTATCTGAATTATTTGTGATATTTGTATTTGTATTACATGCCTAATGTGTCTGTTGAATGGTTGTTCAATGTTTGTGTGCAGGCTGAAGAAGGCGCCAGCGTAATCGCGCATGCAATGTTTTGTGTCAGATAAAGATCTGCTTTGAATAATGACTCGGGCTCTTTTAGTGTGTTTCATGTTTGTGTACAGGTGACGGATGAATGACCAGCACGTACGTGAACTCTACCCGCACGTCGTGCCACGTCATTGAGGTCAGAGCCCAGACGAGCTACAGGCGGCAGTCGTGGACGTCGTCACTGAACGCCTGGATGGAACAGGCCTTTTCCTGAGCCTCAGTGGGCTACCATCGCCTGCCACCCGACGGCAACAACCTCCCATAGTTCTTCAGCAACAAGTAGATCGATATGTCACTCTGAATCCGTTAATTGCTATTATTGTCTTAAGAATCACCCACCGGGGATACGTGTCCTGTATTGCTACATATTGGTATAGGAACTGGCTGTACCGCCAGCGTTGGCCCTGGGCCTTAATTCCGAGTTCATTAGAAAACCGTGTAAATAACTAATTAATTAAGAGGGGTACCTGTTGACCTCATAAGGTGGGACGAGTGCGTAGACGGGCGTGCCTGCACTCTGAGCACCCGCGTGTCAAGAAGGGTCTTGGTTACCCCGTGAATTCATGACATACGTGATTGCTCCTGCTGTGTGTCTCGTGTGTTGTCTCCTGGGGCATCCTCCCCATTGCTATTGGTGTAGAACAAAGTTAGGAGACGAGTGGACAAGTGGGTTGGGGATTACGGTATACACTCTTTGGTCAATGGGCCCCATATCTTTCTCTGATTATCCCCATAGCATGTGTTTTTCTGTTACTCTTCTTTTGTGGACCATGTATTCTGAAATGTTTGAAATCACTCATGTAACGTTTTATGCAAGGTTATGTCCCTTTATGCATGGTTATATAGTTTGCTTGTGTTTATCCATATAGAATAAAGGATAAAAGAGGGGATTGAAGGGAAAATATATAATCTGTATCTGAGCTCTCTCATTACTCTCCTTTCCTTTCCTGGGCCGATGAAGGGAAAATCTATATTTTTTTGTATTCTCTTAGTGATATTTTTAGGCAAAGTCACTCTGACCTGACACTCTGACTTTGTTCATATCCTGCATAAGCGTGAGACAAGAACATCTGGACATCTTGTTGCTTTGTGGAACAATCTGCATTTCTGTATTAGCCAACATTACAAGATTTCTCTCTCTATCTCTATGTATGTGCGTTCCCTGTATTTCGGTAAACATGTTTTGAACATCGTTGAGCTACTTCCTGGAACGTTGCTGAACTGGGAACCGTCTATGTCGGTTAAAAATGTCAACATTTTCGACTGCCTTATAGTTTCAAGGATAAAGCCCTCGCATAAGAAGGGGTTGTTAACTGCTATATAAACTGTCTGTTGTATTAATAAAAATCTGTCACGCCACATCAAGCCACAGCCTCGCCATGACCACCTGAGCATGCCCGCTCCATATTCCTAACCACTCCTTTCATTTCACCTCCTCAATTCCCGCTCTCCACACCTGTTCTCTGTATCACTGATCACTTCACATGCCTATTTAAGTCACGCTCAGACACCACGACATTGCCAGTTTATTGCGCGCCTTACCAGCCTCAATTTACCAGCGTTTTCTCTCGTCTCAGTCTGTTTTGCTATCGACCTCGCTCTGTTTTTGACCACGCTTTCGCCTCTCGTTACCGGATCATTGTTATCTGGAGATTTCCCGTTGCCGACCTCTTACCTGCTACCGACCACGAACCTGGATCACGGACCTCCTCTCGTCACTCCGGCTTCGACCCTCGCCCGTTTCACGACCGCGATCATTGCTCGCTCCTCGCCGAGCTCACGCTCCGTATTTCCACTGGCTCAGGTATCTCCAGCCCCTGCCGGCATTCATTGCGAGGCTCTCCCTTCCTCCTCCACGCCGGCTCTGCACGCTCTCGATTCTCAGCGCTTGCACGCCGGTATACATCTCGGATTACACAGCGGCGCTGTGCACTTCCGCATTCTCTCAAGGCTGACGTCACGCACCTCGCCGCTCGCCTCGACGCTCTCGTGCCGGCAATCTTTGCTTCCGCATTCCATTGAGGCTTTCGCCGCTCACCCCGCAGCTTGGAATTCACGCCAAGGCTTTGAACCTCCATATCATCAACTCAGTCAGTCACAAACACTCCAAAATACAACTACTCTTCGTAACACATTTCCTGCATCTGCACTTGGATCCTCCACGCCCCCTACCGAGCGTGACAGAATAAACTGGCCAAGGAATGGATCCAGCAGAGGCAGCTCACCTGAGGGGGGCATTAGAGAGCCAAGGAGCCCTCTTAGGCACTCACCAGCAGGAAATCACCCAGATTGCCAATACTCTTCAAACCATCACCGAAACTCTGCAGTCTCTCTCAGTTCAAATTCAAAACAAGCCTCCTCCAGCACCCGCTCCTCAACACCCCCCTCAGATGCCCTCCCCCGACCAGGAGCCATGCCTCCCTGCCCCTCCTACTTATGATGGGAACCCAGCTACATGTCGCTCTTTTTTGTCCCAATGCTCTCTCGTTCTGGAACTGCAGGCCACGTCCTTTCCCACAGAGCGTTCCAAAGTTGCTTATATAATCACCCTTTTTACTGGAAAGGCCAGAGAGTGGGGAACAGCATTATGGGATGCCCAAGTTCCTTGCTGTTTCACATATAAGACCTTCACAGACGAAATGAGGAGGGTGTTTGATCGCTCCTTTACAGGTCATCAGGCGGCAAGTCATATTCTCCAGCTTCGCCAGGGGGTACATTCAGTCTCTGATTTCGCCATAGAATTCCGGACCCTGGCTCCATCTTGTGACTGGGACGAAAGGGCACTCTTCGACTGCTTTCTCCACGGACTGTCAGACCCAATTAAAGATGAGCTGGCGGCTCGGGAACTTCCCTCGGACTTACAAGGGCTCATTGACCTAGCAATCCGGATCGACGCCCGGAGGCGGACACGGCGAAGTGAACGACAGCCATGTCTCTCACTACATACCACGGCCCCTGCCTTAGTCACTTCCGAGGCAACCCCTGAACCCATGCAGATAGGCCGCACACGCATTTCCCAAAAAGAGCGTCAGCGCCGCAGGGATGACGGCGCCTGCTTCTATTGTGGTCAGACCGGCCACGTGGTGCGATCCTGCCCACTAAAGGGTCAGCCCCCCCCCGTAGTTCTGGGGATGCAGGGGGGCCCAGCTTCTTGTTCTTTCCCGGACCAGCGATCATGCTTTGCTATAACCTTGACCCTTGGCGACCAATCATACGCCACTCATGCCTTAGTGGACTCTGGGGCGGACCAGAACCTAATTTCATCCTCTATTGTCTCCAACTTCCAGATTCCTCTCACACCCTTGTGCCAACCTTTTACCGTTCGGGCCCTTGATGGAAGTAGGCTCTCTCCCATTACCCACCGCACCACCCCCGTCACCCTACAGTTTTCTGGCAACCATGTCGAAACTATCACCTTCCTAACCGTCAAAAATGCTCATGCACCCGTTGTTCTGGGGCTCCCTTGGTTGAGGCTACATAACCCTCACATTGATTGGGTTAGGAGGAGCATCCTCGATTAGAGCCCCGCCTGCCTCTCTTCTTGCCTACACTCAGCTTCTATTAGCCGAACTTTGCCTGCATTACAAGAGATCCCCGACTTAACTAAGGTCCCCACTGAATACCATGATTTACGACAAGTCTTCAGCAAGTCACGGGCTATCTCTCTACCACCTCATCGCCCCTATGACTGTGCCATTGATCTGCTCCCTGGCACCTCCCCACCCAAGGGACGACTCTACTCTCTCTCTCGCCCAGAAAGAGAAGCCATGGAACAGTACATAAATGAGTCACTCGCAGCAGGTATTATCCGTCCATCATCTTCCCCGGCCGGAGCAGGGTTCTTCTTTGTGGAAAAAAAAAGACAAATCCCTCAGACCCTGTATCGATTACAGAGGCTTGAACGATATCACAATAAAGAACCGCTACCCACTTCCACTGATGTCGTCTGCATTCGAACTTCTGCAGGACGCCGGTATATTTACCAAGCTTGATTTAAGGAACACCTATCACCTTGTCAGGATACGGGAGGGAGATGAGTGGAAAACCGCTTTTAACACACCCACGGGCCATTATGAATATCTGGTCATCCCATTCGGCTTAACCAACGCACCCGCCGTATTCCAGGCCCTTATCAATGACGTCCTTAGGGACTTCATCAATATTTTTGCCTTCGCTTATCTGGACGATATCTTGATTTTCTCACGATCTGTGAAGGAACACAAGCACCACGTACGCCAGGTCCTACAACGGCTACTAGAAAACAAACTTTACATCAAAGCAGAGAAATGCGAGTTCCACTGTACCTCCACCTCCTTTTTGGGTTACTGCATCTCTCCTACAGGCATCCAGATGGACCCCACCAAGGTCAAGGCGGTCATCGAATGGCCAGCGCCCTCGTCAAGGCGGGAACTTCAACGATTCCTGGGGTTCGCCAACTTTTATCGCCGCTTCATTCGAAGTTACAGCACAGTGGCGGCACCACTTACGGCTCTCACCTCTTCTAAAACCTCGTTCCGATGGAACCTACTAGCTGAGGCGGCCTTCAAGGACCTCAAGCATCGCTTCACCACAGCACCCATCCTCATCTTCCCTGACCCCGCCCTCCAGTTTATCGTGGAGGTAGACGCATCAGAGACCGGAGTAGGAGCTATCCTGTCCCAGAGATCCCATGAGGATAATAAACTTCATCCTTGCTCCTTTTTCTCCCGGCGACTCACACCCCCTGAACGAAATTACGGCATCGGAGACCGTGAACTTCTGGCGGTCAAGCTGGCACTTGAGGAATGGAGACATTGGTTGGAGGGGGCGGAACAACCCTTCCTCGTTTGGACTGACCACCGAAACCTCGAATACCTAAAGACGGCAAGAAGATTAAACTCACGCCAGGCACGATGGTCGCTATTCTTCTCCCGTTTTCAGTTCACGTTGTCATATCGCCCCGGTTCCAAAAATGCCAAGCCTGATGCTCTTTCCCGACAGTTTTCTACCCCTCAAGACACGCCCACACCAGAAACGATCCTTCCCCTTAACTGCCTCGTAGCTACTACGCGGCTGGACGTGGAGAACCTTGTCCAACAGACTCTCAATCAAGAACCAGGTCCAAGCATCGTTCCCCCCAACAAACTCTTTGTTCCTGCCTCAGTGCGGTCTCAAGTGTTGGACTGGGCCCACGGTTCCAGACTGGCTTGCCATCCGGGAGTAGCACGCACCCTTTTCCTCCTACACCAACGTTTCTGGTGGTCCACCATGAAGGAGGATGTCAAAAACTTTGTGGCATCTTGCGATGTCTGTGCCAGGAACAAAGACACAAACCGACCTCCGGAGGGTCTACTTCGACCCCTCCCCATTCCCCACCGCCCCTGGTCTCACATCTCCATCGACTTTGTCACCGGACTACCACCATCACAGAATAACACATGCATCCTGACCATTGTGGATCGTTTCTCCAAGTCAGCCCATTTCATCCCATTACCCAAGCTTCCGTCTGCCAAGGAAACGGCTGAACTTCTGGTCATCCATGTTTTCCGGCTTCACGGACTTCCCGTGGACATTGTGTCAGACAGGGGGCCTCAGTTCTCAGCCAAGTTTTGGAAGGCATTTTGCAACCTCATTGGTGCCACCCCCAGCCTCTCATCCGGATTTCACCCGCAAACAAATGGCCAAACCGAACGAATGAATCAGGAACTAGAAAAATCCCTGAGGTGCATGGCCTCTCGGGACCCATCTTCCTGGAGCCGCTTCATCCCCTGGGTTGAGTATGCCCATAACTCACTCCCGACTTCATCCACAGGCATGTCTCCTTTCCACTGCTGCCTGGGTTACCAACCACCCCTCTTTTCGGCCCAGGAAGAGGAAGTGGCCGTTCCTTCAGCCCAAATCTTTGTCCGCCGCTGCAAGAGGACGTGGCAGCGGGCCCGTAATCATTTGTCGCACACTGTGAGTACCTTCCAGCGTCATGCTGACCGTCACCGGTCTTCTGCTCCAAAGTATCGTGTTGGCCAAAGGGTTATGCTGTCTACACGTGACCTCCCCCTCAAGACCACCTCAAAGAAGCTATCTCCAAGGTTCGTTGGTCCCTTCACCATCAGTCGCATTATCAATCCATGCTCTGTCCGACTGTTGCTACCCCTCTCCATGCGTCGAATCAACCCCACTTTCCACGTCTCCCAGATTCGCCGCTTGGTCCCTTGCCCACTGTCCACACCCCCTCAACCCCCTCCACCACCCCGACTCATAGATGGGGGCGAAGCTTTCACTGTTCGCAGGCTTCTCAAGTCCCGCCGCCGCGGACGGGGGCTCCAGTACTTAGTAGACTGGGAGGGTTACGGGCCCGAAGAGAGAAGCTGGGTACCCGCCAGGTTTATACTTGATCACTCCCTAATCACCGAGTTTCACAGACTTCACCCCGAGGCACCAACGAGAACACCTGGGGGCGTTCGTAGGGGGGAGGGTACTGTCACGCCACATCAAGCCACAGCCTCGCCATGACCACCTGAGCATGCCCGCTCCATATTCCTAACCACTCCTTTCATTTCACCTCCTCAATTCCCGCTCTCCACACCTGTTCTCTGTATCACTGATCACTTCACATGCCTATTTAAGTCACGCTCAGACACCACGACATTGCCAGTTTATTGCGCGCCTTACCAGCCTCAATTTACCAGCGTTTTCTCTCGTCTCAGTCTGTTTTGCTATCGACCTCGCTCAGTTTTTGACCACGCTTTCGCCTCTCGTTACCGGATCATTGTTATCTGGAGATTTCCCGTTGCCGACCTCTTACCTGCTACCGACCACGAACCTGGATCACGGACCTCCTCTCGTCACTCCGGCTTCGACCCTCGCCCGTTTCACGACCGCGATCATTGCTCGCTCCTCGCCGAGCTCACGCTCCGTATTTCCACTGGCTCAGGTTTCTCCAGCCCCTGCCGGCATTCATTGCGAGGCTCTCCCTTCCTCCTCCACGCCGGCTCTGCACGCTCTCGATTCTCAGCGCTTGCACGCCGGTATACATCTCGGATTACACAGCGGCGCTGTGCACTTCCGCATTCTCTCAAGGCTGACGTCACGCACCTCGCCGCTCGCCTCGACGCTCTCGTGCCGGCAATCTTTGCTTCCGCATTCCATTGAGGCTTTCGCCGCTCACCCCGCAGCTTGGAATTCACGCCAAGGCTTTGAACCTCCATATCATCAACTCAGTCAGTCACAAACACTCCAAAATACAACTACTCTTCGTAACACATTTCCTGCATCTGCACTTGGATCCTCCACGCCCCCTACCGAGCGTGACAAAATCTGTGTTTTGGTTGTTCTCTGACTCGTCTCCTGGCCAGACGTGTGTTGCAGACGGACCGGCTTGCATTCAGATCGATCGGGGATCGACGAGAAAAAGCCCCAACACCGTCTTTTCATTCTTAGGCACAGTTAATGTGAGGCACTCTTTTTACGTCTCTTTAAACATGCCTTGAAATGCTGTGCACTCTACCAAAGTTCGATGAATGTCTGCTTTTTAATCTCAACCTCATGAATTTGTAAAATATTACAAACGCTTATATCGTTGGACATTTAATAAGGCACGACAAGCACGAGTTTTGGGCGCTGTAAATGCTAGACATTTCACCCAGAGCTATTTGAAATCTTCCTGAAGAGCTCCACACCCCGCTTACAGTTTTTTTTTTTTTTTTTTCGCACGCCTGCATTTGGTCAGTAGGTTATGAATCATGTAATTATAGGAGCTCGGCGCAATAATGGTTACGCATTTATTGTCGCATCACTCTTGGGCAAAATTAATGTGAGGCAGTGCGTTCACGCCTCCTTCGAGAAGGCTTGAAATGTTCTACAGTCGAATGGAGGTTGCTGCATGCCAGCATTCGCTCAGTGTGTTATGAATCTTGTAAATATGATATTTGATGAGATGTGTCACATTACATATGAAACGCATGGCATTCAATTTAGGTTCATTGAGCCTTTATAATATGTGCGTTCTTTTAAAATTAAGAATCTCAGTCTAATCAGATGGTATGCATGTTTTCTTGTTTTGTTTTGTTTTGTTTTGTTTTTATGGGTGGGTGGGAGGGGGGGGGGGATAATGTGCGGGAGTGGTTCAAATTTTCTTCTCAATTTATTCCAGCCAATTCACACCCATCATCAGGGCACGCCCACATCAATCGTATAACTACCAAATAGAGGGGGTTGATTCAACTTCCTGTTTCATGTATGGTCATGATGCGGGGAAAAGCATGTTAAGTTGAAAGCAAACTACTCACAATATATCCCTGGGCAATGGGACGACCGTACCAGCAAGGTGTCATCTGAATAAGTTTCTTCGAATATAGTTTAACTAGCTACAGTAGCATCGTCCATCCATGCGTCTAGGAAACCCTGTCGCCAAACTAGGCACTGTGTGAAGGCCAATTTATTCCCATTTTTACAACCATGGTGGGACCAACGGTCAACATTCACACTCTACGGGCAATTTTGGAGGGCCAGTTAGCTACTCTGCATGTTTTTTGGACTGTGGGAGGAAACCAACCATGCACACAGGCACCGATGCAGCGATCGAACCCAGTCCCTGAAGGTGTGAGGCCACAGTGCTAACCACTACACCACAGTGCCGCCAGCTAGCATCTGCTGAAGTTCATTGTAATTCCTGTATTTTAGTTTCTTCCAATAAAGTCTAGAGTATAATACAGTTTACGTCATTCTGAAAATGCTTTAAAAAAATGACTAAATAAAAGCAGCCGGCCTAATATCATAAAGGGTCAGCTCTATTTTTCGTCCATTGGATTTTTATGTTCTTTTAAACGTATTCCTTTAAATTCAAGGATAAAGGGATAAACCTCTCCAAGGTAGAACACACACACACACACACACACACACACACACACACACAACAATTTTTACTTACTGCAGAGAGCAGTTTTATAAAAGTGACACTGGAGTTTAAGCACTGATTTTTACACTGAAAACAGTAAAGCAGAAATGTAGCTTCAAACTTTAAGTCAGGAGTTAAACAGTGCATGTTGTCCTGTTATAGAGAAGAAATCAGCGACCGAGCTTTTTTTATCCCCCATTGCATATTAAAGTGGGTTATGTTACGGAGAATATCATGTGATGCTACGCTCTTGCTGAGTCAGGACAGCATTTTGCAGAATGTGACATTATATCTATTGACACGGTTAACAGAGAGAGAGAGAGAGAGAGAGAGAGAGAGAGTCAGAACTCATTATTGATTTCGATTTGAATGAGTTTCCCCTTGCTTTGGGATTTCAGCCAGTGCGACCTCCATTTCCAGCAGTTTGACCCCAGGATATTGCAAAGTTACATGTCAATCAGATCTGTAAACAGATGCTAGAATTCACACATTCTCAGCATCTTCATTAATAATAATAGAAAAAAATAAATAAATAATTATAATAATAATAATAACGGAATGTCTGAGATTGGTGGGATGAATTTATTGCCGAGTGAGCGTGTAGAAAAGTGTGTATTGATCAAAAAAAAATAGCAATATTAACAAGAAAGACAACTATCAGATAAGACTATAAGACAATTATCTTATAAAGACAACAAGCGATTAGTAAGATTTGTTCTGGCATGGCACCAAAGCAAGACAGTATCGAAATAATATTAAAAAAAATTATAGTATAAGTATTATTTTTGGTCGACATTTATGTAGAATTTGTTTCTAAGTATTTATAATTGTACATTTTAGATTCGTTGTAAAAATGAAGTACCTGCTATTTTCAGTCGCTTGAGTTTATATTAAGACTAAAAAGATAATCTGGATGGTTTTTCAAAAACAGACAAATGAGATTCATCAAGGACTATTCATAGCTGTAAATGAGTAATTAGGAAGAAGAGGTGCGGGTTAAAACCAGGAAGGATGGAACACAAAAGAAAGGAAAAGAGGCCTTAATGAGACAAACTGATTAAGGCCGACACATGGAACAGGTGATCACAGAATAAAAAGATTTTTATTTATTTATTTTTTATTTTTTTTAAGTACACGTAGAATGTGACATAAAAGATGGGACGGTATGGAAAATTTGAATAACAACAAGTTATAAACATGTAACAATACCAAAAACACGTCCTCGGCACATCTCGGTTTAAGAATTTTAGGTGCTTGTTGAAAATACGCACGCATTTCAAACCCTGCAAAAAGAAGCTGGGACGGCTGACTGTGTACTGATGTGTAACATCATCGTTTCTGTAAAAAAAAAAAACAACAACAACAAAAAAAACTTTGTAAGCAATTGAACACCGAAGTCACGAGCACATCAAGTTTAGCTACTGTAGCAGCAGATTCCCGCATACTTTCACCACTCAATCCTCATCTGCTCAATGTTTTAAATATTTCTCTGCATGAAAAAAGTGCACCGGAGTCCACATCACTATAGCCACATACCGGTGCATGACGGGTATTAAGACGGTGATGTCTGAGGAACGTGGTCTTAGGCCGCGCCATTTCCGCATTGAAATGTTACCATTTATATTGAATTTCCTGATGACATCTTGTTCTAATGTTACGGAAGGTTATTCTGAAAGAACCGCAAAAAGTCTGTTTGCACCTCGGCGAGCCACTCTAGAAGGACCAGGCGTTTCTTTGAGGGTCCCGACATGCTATGACACAATTTTCTTTGAAATTTCTCCCATTTGAACCCTGTCCCAATTTTCTATGCAGGATTTTGCGGCAACCGGTGCATGTTTAAAAAAAAACATAAAATAAAAACTCCCATGCTAAGTCATCAAATACTGTCTTTTTGTAGTGTTTTGAATATAAAATAATTCATCAGGTCACACCCATACCAAGTCATGTATGCATGTGCAAGAGCTCTGGGAATATTGCCTTTCCATTACA
The DNA here is from genome assembly GCA_013621035.1 of Clarias magur. NCBI lineage: Eukaryota > Metazoa > Chordata > Actinopteri > Siluriformes > Clariidae > Clarias > Clarias magur. The sequence goes on from QNUK01000678.1 coordinate 275,548, forward strand.
TATTATATAACTCCATCCTATTTTGTTTATTTCCTCACAGTAAAGGCCACATTTACCTCTTTAACAACGTTAACACTGGTTTCAGAGCTTCCCTAAAGTTAAAGCTTAGTTTAATGCATGGTTTCAGATGTCAAATTCCCTTTATTTCACTAATTCGCCATTTCAAAGGCTATCCAAATAAGCTACCATTATAATGAACCATGCCGCTGGCATGAACATCAGAGTTTAGTAATAAGCATCGTGGGGAGGCAGTTATCTTGTATGAGGTCACAATAGGGGGAGAATCTAATCTACATCTAAATAAATGAAAGACTATTGAAAAAGCTTTTTTTTTTTCTCTCTCTCTCTCAATTTCATTGTATACATGCACACTGGAGACCCAACTGAATGTCTAAACGTGAGTAAAATGTGCAATTTTGCATGATACTGTACTGTACCTTTAAAAAAATAATAATAAATAAATAAATAGATAAATAACATTTAACCCCTGACAGGGTCCAAAAAAAGTACATAAAACAAGTAGATCATCCATTTTGAAAGGATTTGAAAGTTGATATCCGCTTCACTTCCATCCGATACCATATTGCTTGGAGTAAATTTTTTCCCGCTGTTTACTTGACATTTTAAGATAGACAGCCCCACTTTTTTCTTTTTTTGGGGGGGGTCTATAAACAATAATTGTTCTGACCCATCCAGGCATGATGAGAAAAAATATGTTTTTATTGTTGAGGATCTTGTCTCCAAATCTATGTTCACGCCTCCCTAAATCCATTGAATCCTACTTTGAACAATATCTTTTTGTGGCATTTTCAGACCTGCCATATCTATCGAAACCGTAACAAAGCCTCGGAAATGTGTAATAGTGTGTGTGTGTGTGTGTGTGTGTGTGTGTGTGTGTGTGTGTGTGTGTGTGTGTGTGTGTGTTTGTTTTTTCCTAAAACCACCTCCAAATCCGGTTTCCTCTTGTTTGCGTTTTATTTTTGTCCTGAAAACGGAATCCACTTTCGAATGCTGGTCCATTTTCAGCTTCTTTCTCATCTCCAAGTAGGCCCAAACACCACCAAGATGTCTCTTATAATCTATTCAAATGCATCACGGACTATTTCCCTGTTCACATGATGGCATTTCGCTGTATGATGTAGAGCCATGGACCTGCAGGCCTTATTCTTTGGATTTCATTACTGCGCACTCAGTGTGCAAATAGCAGGAGCTCCGCTAAGACAAGAACAGTGATTGCTCGGAGACAATGATGCATGCTGCTTATTTTCTCCTAGATTTGTGTGGCTTTCGCTTTAAAATGTCACACTCTGCAGCAGGCGAGAAGTTCACCAGACCCATTTTATTTGGTGTCATGAATCTTGGTAGAATTGCTAATATTCGTAGCGTCCTGTGGCCAATTCTTTGGCAGATAATTAATGTATTTGAAGTTAATGGTTGTAACACCAATTGCTAGCATGCTAGTGGGAATAGATGTAGATCCATTCATTATTTATACTGCTCGTACTGTGATGGGTCACAAAGGGCCTGGAAAGTCCTATTCTAGTGTACATAAGTGCACAAATCACATATCAGCCAACAATGCATGTCTTTGGACTGTAGGGTAAAACCGAAGCACCTGGATGAAACCCACCAAGTACAGAGAGAAGATTGCACAAACTGCACATATACAGGCCAAAGTTGAGATCCAAATCCCCAACCCTGGAGGTTTGAGGTGACCCCCTAACCACTAAGCCCAATTAAACATCCTAACATGGAATAGGTTATAAATGGACTAATAGGCTAATCAAGGAAGTAACATAGAACAGGGGAAGACTTAGGACAAACAGCCAAGCTCTGCACCTCTTATCCTGCCATACAGGGTTGGGGGAGGCCTGGAGCCTACCCAGGAGATGCAGTGCACTAGATTGGGTACAAATTGGAAGGGGTGCCAAGCCATCACAGGTCACACAAGGACACAAAGTTACACTCATCCATGCACTAAATGCAAATTGAAAATGCCAATTAGCCCATTAGAAATGCGGGAGGAAACCCACCAAGCATGGAGAGAACACACAACTCCACGAACACAGACCTGAGGGCGAGACTCAAACCCTTGACCCTGCTAACCACTAGCCCATCTTGACACCCTCATTTGTCTCAAATGCTGCAAATGTCATGTAATGCAACCCAAGTCTCAAACAAGTTTTAACATTAAATAGGACATTTATTTAGTATTTGTATTTAAAAAAAAAAAAAAAGGAAGTTACAACTGTACATGAGCTGAAGGAAAACAGACAGAAGGAAAACACCAAGCGTAGTTAAATAACGTGTAAAGAAGTGTAAAAGAAGCTGTAAAAATGGTAAGTTAATACATTATCAAACACAACCATGTTTATCCATGTCTTCCAATGGTAGTGATTTTTTTTTTTTTTTTCCCTCAAGGGCAACAAGCATCCACACCATGTCTGAAAGATGTCCTGGTTTGCTCAGAATAAAATCTAGCAATCTACGAATCATGATGAGTGTAAATGTAGCATAACATGCAAGAAGAGCATTAAATATGAAAAAAAAAAAAAACATCCATAAATGAGTCAATATGGCACTTTGGACACACTCTCACAGAGAGTAAATGAAAATTTCTCACATTGGGCTAATATTCCGTTTTGCTCTTGAACATGCTAGTTTTGCCAATGATGTTCGCGACCTTAAAAAAAAAAAAAAAAAGAAGTCCAGTCTGTTTCTTGGCAACGGACTTCCATTTTCAAAGGTCTATTCTTGCTGTTTTGTTAGGCCTACTGTGTCGTAACTAACACCAGAAATGAAGAATAATTAACCTAGACAAGACTGCTAAACACTAACTTATAAAGAGTGGCTGGAAGGAAGGCAGTATTCTTGGAATGATACCTGACTGACCTGGAATTGACTGACGCACTGATTTTTTATTGTTCAGAATTGAGTGGAACAGTATGGCCTGCTGGTCATGGAATCAGGCTCCGGGGAACATGGACGACTTTGATGTTAAACTACAGTGTTTCTCTGGCGGTATGGTGGAGGAGGCAAACTTGTACCTGGCCTCATGGCTTCAGCCTCTGGAGTATACTCCGGGTTCTTGTTAACACTAGACCGGACAGAACCGTTCTGCTTGTTCAGACTTTGCCTGTACAGGCTTGAATGGCAGCTCTGGGACGAGCTATGAAGGTTCGCTTGGGATACTTTGAGCGGAAGACTATGTTGCCAGTACTCTGGGTTGTCAAAGGTCTTCCAGTACTTCTTGTCCACCAGCATCATTCCGGGATGAACTTGCTGGGTAATGCTGCCTGAGGGGATCGGATGACCTGAGTGCCCACTTTTACCTGCAGCTACGGGTTTTGCAGTATGGGCGAGTGGATCTACAGGACCAGGCTGCCCTTGGTGGTTGATGAGGCAAGGCTGATTTGAGGGTACAGATTTGCTGGGATTTACATGGAACCCATGGAAAGAATGTTTATGATGGACATTGTGGCTCGTTGGTTCACTTTGAGGATGATGTACTGGTGGAATTGAGAAATGAACGTGCGGTCCTTGGCTGATGTAATGTGATCTACCTTCTTTCGCCTGTGCGGTTAGTGGCACGTGACTGACAGTCGTGCCGACTGCCGTTGTGAACTGTAATGGGCCAGAAACTTCATTTTTCTTCAGAATCGCTTTATTTATATTGCCTTTATTGTGGAAAGTATTGAGATAAACTGGTTCATTGTTGTACTTCTCGTCAACCTTAGTAGGTCCATCAAATGTGCTGTGGTATGCTGGGTTCTCCAGTGGCTGAATTTCAACATTCTTTCTCAATGTCACAAAAGGGTTCTCTTCAACAGCATTCTGATTATCTAAGAAGATAAAAAGACAAAGTTTTATCATATAAAAGTAAGCTTGTCCTTGTTCAGTCAATCAGAAGCTGGAAGATACCATCTAAATTGGGAATGGCATGGAGGAAGACAAAGTGAATTGATATCTTACAGCTTCTTATTGACCTAACACACCTGATCCAGGTAATCTCCAGTGAGTTGTACAGGGATAATTGGAAAACATGCTTTGGTCTAGATGCTACCTTATACAGTGGTCCACAAAATTACTCTACAGTATATACAATAAGCAAATAGATGATGGGTAAGTTCGGTCATCAAACTGTGGGCAAATAATCAGTGTCCCAGGAAATATTACATGGATAAGTGTTTGTATAAAACTCACCATCCCACCTATACATATGACCACATGGCCATCCCCTTACTGGTAATCCATATTATTTTTAAATTACCTCCTAAGAGGCTCCTGGCAACCAAACAAGGGACTAGGCAGCCATGGACTTGACCTTCCACTTGCCTGGATCATAACTTTAGAAATTGTTCACCTCTAAGAACACAAAAGGATTTTCTCTACCTGATGTGCCCTTGTCCTTTCTAAGCGCCACATATCCATCCTCATCAGTTTTCGCCCGCTGCGCTCTCTCGGGCAGGAAGTTCGCAGGATCTGCACTGTAGCACTCGACACCACTGCTCTCCACAAATCCAGCATTGGGGTGCTTTTTCACATTTTTCTCAACATCCTGTGAGCTGAGCGCCACATGCTGGCTTCCAGTTGAGCTGAATGACATATGGGAGCGTCCCCCTGCTGCTTTCTTTGGGCTACGTGGTCCGTCATCATTGTGAAAATGGTTCTGTTCAGTGGTACAAAACAAACTGGATGGAATCTTTTGAGCATAAGAATTAAACACAAACTATAGTTTAGTTTTCTTTGAGAAACATTTACTTTACAATGGCCCGCTATAGCATTAATGCTTTTTACCTTGATGTGTAATAAACAAAAAGAAAAAATTGCCGTGCCTACACGGTATTGCTTAGATTTATTACAGAAATAACAAGGTGTTCTCTAACCGGCCTCATTTATTTCTGTCTCTTGAAGTTTCTGAGACAAAACGTTACTTTCCTGTGGAGACTTTCTATAAACCATCTCCTCGCCAGCAACTTTACCACTAGCCTCATGTTTTTTTAATCAGTATATATATATATATATATATATATATATATATATATATATATATATATATATATATATATATATATATGAAGTGCCATCCTACAAGGCCATGTGAAAGAGCTGTTGCTATAGAAACGATGACGCATTAGAGCGACCTCATTAATACTGTATAACCCTTTCATCTGAATTATAGCCGGAACTACTGAGAGAACTGCTGTTCCAGGAAATTAATCAAATATCATCAAGTTAACCAGAATCACACATTCAACATGCACTGCATTAAAGGGAAAGTACGCAGGGTTAGAGCACGCACTTGCGTTCTCGACGAAGAGGCTTGAGGTCCCAAAAATTCTTCAGCATCCAAAATTTCTTCCCAGTCATCGTCCTCTAGAAGACTCTGGAAGAATTTGCTGTGGTTGGGACTGGGCAGCTTCATGCAGTCATCCCCCTGGGATGACGAAAAATAAATAAATAAATAAACCCCAAATGGCCAATTACTCTCTGGGTCTTAAGACAGCACGGAAAAGAAGACAAAACAGCTTATTTGGCTGCAGCTTACTCACCTGGATGACTAGATATCTCTGAGGGTCTCTAGCCATCCTGCAGAATTCTACAGCAAGCTCTTTAAACCTGGGCCGACTGTCAGCATCGATCATCCAGCCTTGAGGTGGTGACACAACGTGACAACATAAGCCGAGGAGTGAAGTGACTCAGTGACAGTTTTGACACATGCAGCTGCATCGGTTTATTTGAATGCCATAACAACACCAGCGGATAAAAGGTCCTATCGGCGTCTAGATTAGATGTCACTGTTTCGCTGACATCCTGACTCAGGGATCAACTCGAATTACCCGGCTGTTGACAATAAGAACGATTTGCTCCTTAAAACTCATTTGCATGCACTGCTGATGTCTGTTTCCCCGCAATTCATTTCAACGTCTAAATAACCCACCATTACTCAAGCCATCGTAGTAACATGAATGCGATGTTAATTAAAAACCTCATTAAAAACCTTTAATTACGACTAAACCCATGTCTAGTCATTTATCCCCGATGTCCTAGAGACCACTTTACCATCTTTGTGACAGAAATGAATGACATTATCACAGTTTTCAGCATTTTGTAATGTCACAACCTGGAAGTGAAATGGACTTAATTGGGATCACACGCCACAGAATTGCATATTATATAAAAGCGGTATTGCAGACACACCACAAAGATGTTGGTTAGAGAACCTCCCCTAACAAACTGTATCATAAACATCAAGGAGCTCTCAAAATACATCCAAATCCCAAAATAATTCTACTATCAACAATGTAAAGATTATGTCACAACCTCAACTCTGCCTAACGTAGGCTGTAAAGTCACCAGGTAAGCATGACATTAATCAGAGAAGCAATTAAAATGCCAAAGTTAACTAGAAAATCGAGACATCAACCGCTCAGCAGGTGTTCATTTAAGCTGCCCGACATGCAACAAAAGCAATTCATTGAAAAAAAAAGACCTATTACAATCCTATTTGAGAGAGAAGATTCTCTGGTGAAAACAGAAAAAAATGAACTTTTTTGGCCTCTGTACTGTACATCATGCTACAATTGGTGGAAACCCAACACTCAACATCTTGAGAACAGAAGCGTCTTTGTAAAGCATGGTGGTGATATCCTTACTGTATGTTGATGGTATTTTTTATGAATGGGAACGTGGCCATGCTTTGGGGGGAAAAATGCGTCAAGAATAAAACCTATTCTGGTCTTCAAGGTGGATATTCTGGTCACCATAAGTATCCAGAAAAAAAAAGAGCAACACTGCAGTGGGTAAAAAAACAAACAAGAAATCGAATGTGTTATGACAGTCCAGTCAAAACCCAGCGACATCAATCTTATAAAGAATCCGTGGCAAGGCTTGAAAATTGCTATTCGTTATCCAGCCTTCATCCAATCTCACAGAGCTTAAGCAATTTTGCCATAAGGAACGGGACGAATATCAGGATCCTGATGTGCAGACCTCACACAGGCAACATTGATGCCCATTTCAATTCCTGGCTTTAACATTACAAAATGCGGCGAACCTCAAAACCACGAACATGTATGCAATTCACTTTTTGAACAAATTGAGCATTTTATTAGATGTTAATTGATCATTTCTAAAGACTGTTAAAGAACTGACTCACATTTAATCATAACAATGTAGACATCTATAGTGCATATAGGAGGTTGAGGCAGACGTTCTCCTTTCTCCAGGATGTCCGGGATCTCATGAGCGAGAATCCCATCATATGGCTTTCCTCCAAACATCAACAGCTCCCAGATTGTCACTCCTGTAATGGTTACATACTGTATCATTTAAATAATAGACAGAGAGGCCAGTGATGTTTTTTTTTTTTCTTTCTTCCCATTTGCAAAGTTTAATGTTGCCCTCTTACCAAAGCTCCAGACATCACTCTGGTGTGTAAATTTTCTATACTGAATGCACTCCAGTGCCATCCACTTCATGGTCATCAGCATAAGGGAAGAAAAACATCATTAACAAAAGTTTCTGTGAAGGTTTGATCTACAGTATAACTTCCTATTCTTGAGTCTGACCTTGTTTCCATCGGCATTGTACGGCTTCTCATCGGTATCCAGGAGGTGAGCGAGCCCAAAGTCAGTAACCTTGACGTGGTTTGGAGATTTTACCAAGACATTTCGAGCAGCCAAGTTTCTATGGACCAACCTTCTCTCCTCCAGGTACATCATACCCTGTCCATAGTCAAATAAGTTTACACTGCAGCAATTTTGTGCTAAGGTAATCTTGAAGTTTAAAATAAAAATATATGTTTAAAATAATAATAATTCATGATTTAATATTAAAACATACATTGACAAAACAATTATTTTTCAAGCTTTCGCTCTACTCTAATATATCTATGACTGAGGGCTGTTAGATTTGTAGGATCTGCATGACTTTCTCCTTTAAGCTGGTAATCAATGTCTTGCAGAACCTTAGAGTCAGTGATCCAAACTCCAGTCACATGTCTGTAAGCCCGAATTAGTGTAGTACGGCTAAACTCACCAAACGAGTTGTCAATCGCAGTAAGGATCCCTCGCACACAAGCTCCATTATACTTTTAACACAACATCAGACAGCAGTTAATTAGTCATCATGCAACCATCCATGGTGAAGTATGGCCCAGATAAAGGAGGTGCAGCAACACCTTTCTAACAAGGTGATTCCTAAATTGAGGAGTGACATTTGAGGACACAACCCAACACCACGAACGACCTCTGTTGCTTTTACACTTCCTGACTGGCAAAGTCAGTCGAGCTAATCGACCATCTTTGCCAGCTGTAAAGATGTATGTCAAGAGTTTAACAATTTTGTCATTTCAATAAAGTCATAAGAAAGTCGAAAGACTAGTTCTGGAAAAAGGAGCTGGATTAACACATGGAACATGTGGCTTAGCCAACATGGTCCTATTCTCGATACTTAGATGATCTGATACCAGCACTGGACACTCAAAACCATATTCTTTTCAACAAGACATAAGATAAAGACTGCAGCCATGACGAACGAAATAAATCTACAAGCTTCCAGTGTTTTGGATACTTCAGCTGGATGTTTCAGCAAGGTCAGGATCAGCACCATGGACAACAATCAAGATGATTGCACATATACACTGATCACAACTAGTCACAGACTGAGGATGCACATTTGTTCCCTCAACCTTTGACGTTTGGTCAACCTTTTTAATTGATCAACTCCATATGGCCAGAAAATCTAATCAAATCTATGCACTAATGGGGGCACACGTACCCTGGCAATCTGCATGCACCAGTTGAGCAGCAGCTGAGAGCCGATGTTGTCCTTGTGCTCATGAACGTAGTCCAACAGGCAGCCATGGGGCATGAGCTGGGTCACTAGCTGAACACTGGGGCTCATACACACCCCAAGCAAACGCAGCACATGGGGGTGATCCATGCTGGACATCAATAGCACCATCTGGTGAGACAGAGAAGAGAAATATATTTCAGTGAACAATAATGCTGCTGCTTACTGTATGTTCCTCGTGAAAAACGTAGGACTGAACCAGAACCAATCCTAGTAATAGAGGATGCAAGGAAGGAGAAATTACTCTGAATAGTATAGGGTAGGTGTCACGGCTGGTCCGTGTGAGGCAGGCTTGGGGGACCCAAAAGCAGACTTAGGTCTGAATAGGTTGGATTCAATATAACAGAGTTTATTTCAAAATGAGGAGGTGAAACAGAGAGAGAGAGATGATCAAAAGAAACCAGTACTTGGGGTGCTGTCTGAAAAGAGCTGTGGCGTGGCTTGGTTGTGGAGGTGGATGAGAGACAGAGCACTGAACGCACAGGTTGAGCAAGCACGGCAGAGGAGTGAGCGTGGCTGTGTGGAGAGGTGAGGGCTGTGGTGCATGTGTAAAATCCGATGTGCAGTTTGAGGGAGAGATTGGAGTTTCAGCAATCCTGAGGATAAAGGCAGGGCCAGAGTCAAAAACAGAAGCAAAGGTTCAAAGCCGGGTTATCAATAAATGCAGTGAACAGTTCCAACTCGTGAAGCTAAGGGTGTAACCAGAAGAGAAAAAAAAAGGTCAATAACATGAAAGGTAAAAAGGTATTTTTTCACAAAACACTAGACACAAAAAAACACTAGGCTTGTAGCACGCAATAATTCGGCACTGGATGGTTGTTTGTGGCTGGTTTAAATAGGGAGAAAGTGACGAATGAGATGCAGAGCAGGTGTGCTCATGCCGGTGAATGAGGCGGCAAAACAGAAGCCGTGGGATGGAATGTGGAGAGGAGTTGCAGGTGATCATGGCTTGGTTAGAGCGGAGGGCGTGACATGGCGTACTGTTACAGTACCCCTCCTCCTATGGGCGCCACCGGGCGTCCTAGCTGGTGCTTCTGGGTGTTGCCAGTGGAAGTCAGATATTAGAGTTGGGTCGACAATGAACCTGGCAGGGACCCAACTTCTTTCTTCTGGCCCATAACCCTCCCAATCGACAAGGTACTGTAGGCCCCTCCCTCGGCGTCAAGCTCTTAGCAGTTTGTGCACTGTAAAAACCTCACCCCCGTCGATGAGTTGAGGAGGAGGAGGAGGGCGGGTGGGAAGGGATAGGGGGCTGGGAACCAGTCGTCTGAGCTGCGAGACATGAAATGTCGGGTTGATGCGGCGCATAGAGAGGGGTAGGGAAAGCCTGACCGAAACAGGGTTAATTACTTTGGTGATCGTGAATGGTCCGATGAATCTGGGAGATAATTTGTGGGAGGTTGTTTTGATGGGAATGTCTCGGGTGGACAGCATCACCCTCTGACCCACTCTGTACCTGGGGGCTGCCGAGCGGCGTCGGTCAGCTTGCCGTTTGAAGGTGCTGATGGTGCGTAGGAGACGGGTTCTGGCCTGGGACCAAACTCTCTTGCAGCGGCGAACAAAAGACAGGGCTGAAGGTACGTTTACTTCCTCTTCTTGGGATGGGAACAGTGGTGGCTGATAGCCCAAGCAGCAATGGAAGGGTGAGAGGCCTGTGGCAGAGGTTGGTAGAGAGTTGTGCGCATACTCAATCCAGGGGAGTGTCCTACTCCACGTAGTTGCATCTCGTGAGGCCATGCACCTTAGGGCCTTTTCCAGTTCCTGGTTCAATCTCTCTGTCTGTCCGTTTGACTGAGAGTGATAACCAGAGGATAGGCTTGCTGTTGCTCCAATTAACCTGCAAAATGCCTTCCAGAACTCTGCTGAGAACTGGGGGCCACGGTCGGAGACAATGTCGGAGGGGAGGCCATGCAGACGGAAGACGTGGAGGATCATCAACTCAGCCGTTTCCTTGGCTGACGGGAGCTTTGGCAAGGGAACGAAATGGGCAGACTTGGAGAAGCGGTCAACTATGGTCAGTATACAGGTATTGCCATCAGAATTGGGGAGGCCAGTAACAAAATCCAGGGTGATATGAGACCAAGGTCGGTGAGGAGCTGGGAGAGGTTTTAGGAAGCCAGCGGGAGGTTTGTTGGTCGACTTGTTCCTAATGCAGGTGTCACAGGCTGTCACAAACCCTTGAACATCCGCCTTCATAGATGGCCACCAGAACCTTTGCTGAAGGAGGGATAGGGTGCAGGCTCTCCCCGGGTGACAGGCAATTCGAGAGCTGTGTCCCCATTCCAGCACCTGGGATCGGACGGACACTGGGACAAAGAGGAGGCCGGGAGGAACGTTGCTTGGACCTGGTTCCCGATTAAGTGCCTTCTTCACCTGCGTTTCAATATCCAGGAGCGCGGCCGCCACCAGGCAACGAGGAGGCAGAATTGTCTCACTTGGTGATGGGTCTTGGGGCATGGAAAACTGTCGAGACAGGGCATCAGGCTTTATGTTTTTGGAGCCAGGGCGATACGAGAGCACGAAATCAAAACGAGAAAAGAACAGGCTCCACCTGGCTTGACGGGCGTTAAGTCTCTTGGCTGACCTGAGATATTCCAAGTTCTTATGGTCGGTCCAGACCACAAATGGAGAGGCAGTTCCCTCCAGCCAGTGCCTCCACTCATCCAGAGCAAGTTTAACTGGTGAATGCGTTGTAATTAGTGCAGCAGGGGTCGTCGGCGTCCCATAGTGCCGTTCCCCACTCACGTGCTCTTCCAGAGAGAAGTGTGATGACATAGGCTATTTTTGAACATTCCGTGGGAAATGTAGAGGTTTGTAACTCGAGAGACAGGGAGCACTGTGAGAGGAAGGCTCGGCAGGTGCCGGGTTCTCCATTGTAGGACTGAGGGGGTGGCAGGCGGGGTTCTCTGATCGGAGGAGGTGGAGAACGAACTGGAGCTGGGGGTGATGAGACCTGGAACTGTTCAATCCGAGAAGCAAGTGCAGTGAGGGTGTCCGCCATAGACCTTAGGTTCTGATTCACTTGCTGAATCTCCCCCTGGTGGGTGCCGAGAAGGGTGCCCTGTGCCTCCAAGGCGGTCCTGAGTTGACCTAAATCTGCTGGGTCCATGTTGGCCGAATTATTCTGTCACGGCTGGTCCGTGTGAGGCAGGCTTGGAGGACCCAAAAGCAGACACAATAGGTTGGATTCAATATAACAGAGTTTATTTCAAAATGAGGAGGTGAAACAGAGAGAGAGAGATGATCAAAAGAAACCAGTACTTGGGGTGCTGTCTGAAAAGAGCTGTGGCGTGGCTTGGTTGTGGAGGTGGATGAGAGACAGAGCACTGAACGCACAGGTTGAGCAAGCACGGCAGAGGAGTGAGCGTGGCTGTGTGGAGAGGTGAGGGCTGTGGTGCATGTGTAAAATCCGATGTGCAGTTTGAGGGAGAGATTGGAGTTTCAGCAATCCTGAGGATAAAGGCAGGGCCAGAGTCAAAAACAGAAGCAAAGGTTCAAAGCCGGGTTATCAATAAATGCAGTGAACAGTTCCAACTCGTGAAGCTAAGGGTGTAACCAGAAGAGAAAAAAAAAGGTCAATAACATGAAAGGTAAAAAGGTATTTTTTCACAAAACACTAGACACAAAAAAACACTAGGCTTGTGGCACGCAATAATTCGGCACTGGATGGTTGTTTGTGGCTGGTTTAAATAGGGAGAAAGTGATGAATGAGATGCAGAGCAGGTGTGCTCATGCCGGTGAATGAGGCGGCAAAACAGAAGCCGTGGGATGGAATGTGGAGAGGAGTTGCAGGTGATCATGGCTTGGTTAGAGCGGAGGGCGTGACATGGCGTACTGTTACAATATATATATATATTTTACTTGTTTTTATTCTGTATGCTTATGTGGACAAATAACTTTGCCGTTTAATTCCCGAATTCTAGTGCAAAATCTAAATTTAAAATCTAAAACATACCACTAGACTTGGCTCAGTTTGAGGGGGGGTGGGGGTGGGGATTGGTGTGTGGCATCAAAAACCCTCCCCTCTGTAAAACCACCTCCCCTCCTTACCATCCCCTTTAGATTAATAATGCTGTGTATTATGTAAAGTATGTAATGAAAATGAAATATTAAACTCTTTCATGTCTGATCATCTACGAACTATAAATAACAGCAATTAGCCAATCAGAATCCAGTATTGTGACACGCTGCTCACAAGCTCACGAAAGTTTGCATAATTTTTCGTGCTGTTCGCATTTTGCACAACGGCCAAGAGATATTCAAATTCAAACACACGCTTCTGACATATTTAAAAAAAGAAGAGAACTAAAGGTATGATACATACGCACTCAGTGGAGATGTGGCGAAAAACAAAGGATTTAGTTCAATATGTCAAAAATGAATGCAAATTTTACTGATTATAAAAGATGAGTTCTTTATCCAATTTAATCCAATTTAATCCAATTTAAAGATGTTTTTTTTTTTTATTAGACTTGTTTGGGTGCAAAAGGTTTCAAAGTACAATACACCCCTGAGTCTCTCGTGAAAGTCTTAATGTGCATGCTCGTAAAGAGCTCGATAGCCCTCCCTGTTCATTTGACTCCTTTAACCTTATAGGTGTTAGTGAATCCCTGCAGCGGCTCAGCAGTGACATGGTGGAGGAAATGATACCTGAGACTCGCCTGAGATTTGCGACAGTGTTAATAAACGAGTTGTTCAGTCTGTATGACATATGTGAAGGGTTTAGCACAGTGGGTTTAATGTTATTTGGATTGATGCATAATTGGTCTGCATCTCTTTTTAACATCAGTAAATAGAAACTAGTGGGGAGTTCTCGCACCATTCCGTGTTGGTACAAACATCCACCACCACCACCACAAGCCTCACCACACAGAGCTGTTTTTCTCTTGGCATGAAACGAGGCTAACTCATCTAGCTGAATGGTGGTTTACCATTGCTAAACCATGATTTGGTAAAAACAAAGGAGCCAAAAGTGAACACAGTTACAGTAATCACTAGACTCCTAGACTGATGTTGTCACTTTATTTCCAGAGATCAGGCATTGGAGAGCAGAATGGATGATCTGCTAGCATTACCTTTTAGCATAGCATGAACACCTGCTTCTTTACTTATCGGTTTTAACTCTGATGCTTTTACAACATGCAGCACAATGCATCATGGACATAATCGATAAGTACAACTGACGAGGAAACACATATGCCACATTTACACTAATAGTTTTGAAGCAAACAAAAAAAACCTAAAAGTATGGAGCATCTCCTCAGCTGGCGCTAAAGGTCTTAATTCTTCTGCCTTAAGCCAAGGCAAACATGCTGGAAGCAGGAATCATGGCCTGAGCTGAACTTTATCAATCTTATGTTACACCGATCCAGTTGGAGTCAAACCGGGTCTGGGGTTTGATTTTGGTATCAAAAATTGATTTTGGTAACATACTGTAGAGTTTAGTAGTAGTGAAGTAACCCTGGACAGTGGAATGGGATTGTAGTTTCTGGAAGTGAGGTTATATTTAGATGCTGGCATTTGCATTCTCATCTGTATCCGTATCATATAAAGGTTCCAAAAATTATGATTTTATCATTACACATTTTTATCAAGTGCATGATAAGGTTATGTGTTAAAGTAGGGTTTATATTTAACTTAACATTAACATTGTTAAACAAACTACAGACTGGATAGACATGGTCTTAGTGGAATGTCCAGTCCTGCTACATCTTAATCACACACACACACACACACACACACACACACACACACACACACACACACACACATTAGCTATAAGTAGTTCCAATTGGAAAGAACTTTGTTTTTTAGTTGAGAGAGGCGTGACGGGTAGCAGGACAAATGGGGAGTGTCTTAAAATGCTAATTAATAGTATTGTGTAATATATATATATATATATATATATATATATATATATATATATATATATATATATATATATATATATATATATATATATATATATACTGCATATATTACTACAGTGTGTGTGTGTGTGTGTGTGTGTGTGTGTGTGTGTGTTAGTCTTTTTTAAGTCAAATTCAAATTCAAATTTTATTTGTCACATACACAGTCATACACAGTACGATATGCAGTGAAATGCTTATACGACCGCTCCGTGACCTTAAATAATTTTTACAAAAGGAACCTATAAAACAGATTCCAACAAAGTTACAAAATATATATATATATACATAAAATCTGAAGTATGAAAAAATGTGCTCTTGTCAGAAGTGGGATGTGATGTAATATATTGCGACTATAGTCTGTGAAAACTTGAGGTAGTTTTTTTAATGAGATGAGGGGGGTGTGAAAAGAAGTCCTTGAAGTGTGCAAAATGTGCATATGTGCATATATGTGCAATGTGCATTGACATAATTGTCCGTTCTGTGTGTGCAAGAAAATGCAAAGGTGTTTAGTCCAGTGTGTTGGTTTGATTGAGAGACCGTATCGCCTGCGGGAAGAAGCTCCTTCTCAGTCTCTCTGTATTGGCCTTGAGGGAGCGGAAGCGCTTCCCAGACCGCAGCAGAGAGAACAGTCCATTGCTGGGGTGGCTGAGGTCCTTCATGATCTTCCTGGCCTTGGTCCAGCACCGCTTGCTGTAGACAGAGTGCAGGTCAGGGAGCTCAGTTCGGATGATGCGCTCAGCTGATCGCACCACCCTCTGTAAGGCTCGTCTGTCCTGCATGGTGCTGTTCCCGAACCAGGATGCGATGTTTCCCGTCAGGATGCTCTCTATGGTGCAGGAGTAAAAGTTCCTGAGCACCTTGGAGGGCAGTCTAAAGTCTCTCAGGCGTCTGAGGTGGTAGAGACGCTGTCGGGCCTTTTTCACCACGGTGTTGATGTGACAGGACCATGATAGGTCCTGCGTGATGTGAACACCGAGGTACTTGAAGCAGTCCACTCTCTCCACTGGGCTCTCGTTGATGACGGGGGTCTGGTAGTTCCTCTCCTGCTTAGTGCTGAAGTCCACTATCAGCTCCTTTGTCTTACTGACATTTAGAAGAAGGTTGTTCCTCTGGCACCAGTTCTCCAGATTTCCAATCTCCTTCAAGTAGGCCGTCTCGTCGTTGTCAGAGATCAGGCCCACCACGACGGTGTCGTCAGCAAACTTGATGATGGTGGTGGAGCTGGTAGTGGCCGCACAGTCATGTGTGTACAGAGAGTACAGCAGGGGGCTCAGAACACAGCCCTGTGGGGCTCCAGTGCTGAGAGTGAGAGAGGCTGAGACGTGTCCACCCATCCTTACAGCCTGTGGTCTCCCAGTTAGGAAATTAGAGATCCACTGACATAGAGATGAGCTGAGTCCCAGATGCTCCAGTTTGGTGGTGAGTGTGGAGGGAATTATGGTGTTAAATGCTGAGCTGTAGTCGATGAAAAGCATTTTAACATAATTCCCCCTTCTAGTGTCTAGGTGAGTGAGTGTTGTGTGGAGGAGATGAGAGATGGCATCATCTGTAGAGCGGTTCGGGCGGTATGCAAACTGTAGTGGGTCCAGAGTGTCGGGTAGTGAAGAGATGATGAAGTCTCTGACCAACCGTTCAAAGCACTTCATCACCACTGATGTGAGGGCTACAGGTCGATAGTCATTGAGGGAAGCAGGATGTGGTTTCTTCGGAACAGGAACAATGATGGACTCTTTGAAGCATGTGGGGATCACCGACTGAGATAAGGAGAGGTTGAATATCTCTGTGAACACAGGTGCAAGCTGGTCTGCGCAGGCTCTGAGGACTCTACCTGAGATGCCGTCTGGTCCTGCTGCTTTCCTGGTGTTCACTCTCCTGAAGGCTCTCCTCACGTCATGCTCGGAGATGATGAACGCGTTTCCGGTGCTGGCAGTGACTTCCTCTCTGCAGCCGTTAGCACCGCTAGCATTAGCAACGCTAGCGTCTTTAGCTGCAGCCTCGAAGCGAGCATAAAAGGTGTTCAGCTCGTCTGCCAGAGTCATGTCCGCGTTCGTCATACCGGATGTTGGTGTTTTATAGTCCGTTATTGTCCTTAGTCCCTGCCACAGGCTCCTAGAGTCACTCTGTTGGAGTTGTGACTCTAGTTTCCTTCCGTAGCGCTGCTTCGCCTCTTTAACCGCCTTCCGGACGTTATAGGACGCAGCCTTGTACTGGTTCATGTCCCCCGATGCAAGTCCCGCGTTGTAGGCAGCGGCGCGAGATCTCAGAGCGTCGCGGATGGTTTTATCCACCCACGGCTTCTGATTGGGAAACGTTCTGATGGTCGTTTTCTGCACGGTATCATCCGCTAGTTTCCCGACGAATCCCACGACCGCTTCCGTAAACATGCTGACGTCATCGGAGCTGTTCCGGAACATGTCCCAGTCTGCGTCATCGAGTGCGTCCTGAAGCGCGGCCACCGATTGGTCCGTCCAGCGCGCGACCTCCCTCTGAACCGGAAGTTCCTGTTTAAGCCTTTGTTTATATTTTGGCATGAGGAAGATGGCGGCATGGTCGGATTTCCCAAACGGTGGACGAGATTGTGCCTTGTAGCCGTCCTTGACTGTTGTATAACAATGGTCCAGTGTCCTTTCACCCCTGGTTGGGCATGTGATGTGCTGATGAAAGTTCGGCGCTGCGCGTTTGAGGTTGGCACTGTTAAAGTCTCCCGCCACAATGAGCGCAGCGTCCCGGTGCTGTGTCTGGTGCTGTGTGAGTGCCTCATGCAGCTCGCATAAGGCAGTGTCCGTGTCCGCTTGTGGCGGAATATAAACGGCGCTGATTATGACCGATGTAAACTCCCGAGGAAGATAAAAAGGACGACACTTGATGGTCAATAGTTCCAGGTTGGGTGTGCAGGAGCGTGCGAGAGGAACAACGCTCGCGCTGTTGCACCAGCTGCTGTTCACCATTAAACACACGCCGCCTCCCCTTGTCTTCCCCGAGTCCCTTGTCCTGTCCATGCGGTGAACCGAGAAGAACTCGGCCGGCTGGATGGCGTGGTCCGGCACCGCTGGGTTCAGCCATGTCTCGGTGAAGCAGAGAAGATTGCAGTCCCGAATGTCTCTCTGGAACTTTATCCTGGCCCTGAGGTCATCGAGTTTGTTCTCCAGTGACTGGACGTTGGCGAGCAGGATGCTAGGCAGAGGAGTGCGGTGTGCACGGGCTCTCAGCCTGTTCCTGACGCCGGCTCGTTTTCCTCGGGGCCGCCGCTTCGCGTCGCGTCCTTTGTTTTCCCTCAGGATCTCACTCGGCCAGCTCGGATCCGGAGTCAAAAACGTCGAATTGTGAGTACATTGTAGACCAATAGAAATAAGAGCATCTCTATCGTACCTAATGCACTCAATTGTGATGAATTGGCCGGATTAAAGTTACTAGAAATTAAATAAAAAGACGAAAACAAAGTAAAACAAAGTAAAGTCGGTCGGAGCAGTCGTGACGGCAGCCGACCTCACCGGCGCCATCTTGAGTCTGCGATGTTTATCTTGACTGGTCCTGAAAGATGTGTATGCTGCATTGTTTTCCGAGCCTAAGTATCATTTCTTAGAAAGAGAAAATAAAGAGGGGGAAAAAGTAGTATTCATAGCTATGTGTTATACATCTCTAGTAGATGAGGAATGTTACCTATATATTTATACATTATATTAAACTGACAAATCTGAACCTCACACACTAACATGGGTCTGAATCGCAGGAAGCTCAGGATCAGCGCTTTTCTTCATGTAGAATGTCAACCTGAAATGCTGTGGGTAAAACAAAATGTAAGGTTTGTTAGCTGTAAAACCCACAAGCACAGAAACTTCCTGTCACATATTTCTCCTCTCAACTCTCCACCCGGTGTGTGTGTCTGTGTGTGTGTGTGTGTGCCAGTATTGTCGTTCTAACCACATGGCATTGCTGTCTGCACTGCTTCTGCTTTTTGCTTTTGTTTATATGGCCATGTACATATTGCTTTGGTTCATGTTTTATCTCCATTTTCTCCAGCTGTCTGTCTCATGTGTCATCACACACCTTCATTACTTTCTGTGTAAGTCCTTGTGTTTCAATGTCCTAGAGTCACCAATCCTAAAACAGGATCATACAGAATGTTGCAATAATAACAACATTATATACTGTAATAACGTTAATTTTTAGGTAATTATAGTTTTAGATAATTATAACACACACACACACACACACACACACACACACGCACACACACACACACACTATTACCCTTTTATTCATTCATATTCTGTTCAATATTTGTCAGTGATGACAATGTAAAAGTCATTATAAAAATAAAAAGAAGTATAAATAAAAGGTGTGAGACGTGTATTCAGTGTTTGTGTGATGTTGTGTGATGCGACGTGCTACTGCAACTGCACTCCGTATGGTAGGAGAAGAACGAAGGGAAATATATTTACTTTTATTCATGAAAAGAAACTTCATTTCAGTAGTGGGGATGATGCAGTTTTTTTCTCTTAAACAGAACTTCATCAGCCCTGGAGAACAGAACATCTCACACGCCAGCTGGTGCAGGTGAGGATACGGACGTCTGCTCCAGTAGGCCAGTGGATCTCCAGTTCTTACATAACAGTCCACTTCTGGCACAACAAGCACTTTTCCTTTTCTTCACTTAAACACTAAACACTGTTCATACTTCATGTGCTCACAAACCAAACAACGAACAACAGTCAAGCAAGTGTCGCCTGTTTCACACGCTGCTATCAAGGCACTCACTGTAAAAAAAAACCTAAGAAGCAGTGACGTGAACCCACCCAAACTGAGGCCTCATTTGTGGTCAGTCACGTCAAATCTTCCAAACCAAAGTCAAAGTCAAATTGACTTATTAAGCACATTTAAGCACAACACAGGCGACTAAAGTGCTGCACAATCCTAAAGGAGCGACACACAATGAACAGACTATAGAAATTATTTTTCATTTATAAGAAAAAAAATTTAATCCAAATGTAAAACAATAACAAGTCCTCCCTCATTACAGTAAAATAGAGCAATAATTAATTAATTAATTAATTAAAATAAAATGTAAATATTATAATAAAGGTAAACAGAGTATAGTCCTGTCACCATGTACCAAATCCCTTTCCTGAAGATTCTTTTGCGGTGTGTGACAGAGATGTCAAGCGTTGTTTCAATAAACCTCTACCCTTGTTGTGATCCTATTTAAAGTCTTCGGAGTTGTTCATTTAATTCTCCACCATGAAAATAACCCAATTTTATGCTCCCAACGTTGTGGGAACAGTTTGGGGATGTCCACTTCCTGTTCCAACATGTGCACCAGTGCTGCAAAGGCTGGCCTAAGAGCATATTAAAGAATCCAATGTTACTCAAGTTCATATGCATGTGAAGGCAGACGAGCAATACAGTGTGTATTTATGAAATCTGTTCTGAAACATTTTTAAAGAAATATATTGATTCAGTTTAAGCCGTGTTCTTTATGAATTCGGTTTAAGAGCGAGAGAATGAGAGAGGTAAGACATTTATATAAAAAGAAAATGCAAACACCTTACAAAAAATATAAATAAACAAACAAAAACAAAAAAAGACAGTTGTTATTTTTTTGTCTGATGAAAAAACACCTCATGTTTGTCCCATAAAGCCTTTAATAGGTTGAGAAAATATTAATATAAATATGAAAAAAAAAAAAAAAAACCTGCACAGGAGCAGCAATTTATTGTTCCTAGAGGACAACCAGATAAAAGGAAAAAAATAATAAAGCGCTACAAAAGCGAACAGAAATGGTTAGGGTTTTTTATTTATTTATTTAATCAAATCTAAAGTTACTGTTCCTCCACATTAGCAGAATTTGTGCGCAGCCTGTGTTGCCTGTGAAATGAACATTCTGTAAATGAACATTTATGTGGTCAATCGTTTAACACATCTTTAGCGTACGTCTGCTCTAGTCTCTGTCTTGCTGATATCGATCTGATTTCAGATTTATCTCCAAGATTATACTCTAAACAGCATACGATTTCTCACTGTTCCTAGAAAGTGTGTATTTTCTATATTTGTCTCAGCCTCACGCATTTCATTTACTATAAGGAGAAAATTGTATAGTGAGCTAAAATATTGCGATGCATGGAGGCAGAGATATACTGTACTTAGACTAAGACCAAATAAAAGGAACTGCAAACACACACACAAAAAAAACATGACTTAAAGGGATGAAGACAGGAAATGTTTAGGTTAACATGAGAGAAGGTGTGAGAGAAACAGGAAGCGCGTGTCATGCTTTGACATTCTCACGAACATACACACAGTGCCATCTGATTTTTTTTTTAAACATATGTTGCCTTAACTTCATTCAGTTCAGCTTAAGTAATTCATTTCAGACGGGGGAAATGACGAGCTGGAAACTCTGACATCATTTTATAGCCTCTCCTTACTGCCTAGGCATTAATTAATTTAATCAGTGTTGACACGTGTTCCTGCTTAGAGGTTAGAGGATCTCATGTTTATTTAGATTTAGCTCAGGGTTTAAAAAGTCAGAGAATTTATTATACTTTGGGATTCTGATTCATTTAAGTTAGTCAGATATGACGTATCTGTGCCTTAACAGGAGCCAAGGAGTTTGACTTCACTTCTTTTAACTTCAAAAAGCAACAGTATTTGATTTTGCTGCAGTGATCAAATGCTGCCCTAGTTGGTCATCTTGCTGGTTTTGGTTTAGTTTCAGATTTTCTTGATTTTGCTCTTGGTCTAGTCCAGGTTACACTGGTGGTACAATGACTAACCATTAGTTATTCTCTGATTTCTGTTTCATTTTCTGGATTTCTCTAAAAAAAATTTGTATACTTTTTTTTTTTTACTTACATCTGTATCTTCTGTGTATCTGCCACTTGGCAACCTACTACAGTGTGTGTGTGTGTGTGTGAGTGTGTGTGTGTGTGTGTGTGTGTGTGTGTGTGTGTGTGTGTGTGTGTGTGTGTGTGTGTGTGTGTGTGTGTGTGTGTGTGTGTGTGTGTGTGTGTTTGAGTGTGTGTGTGTGTGTGTGTGTGTGTGTGTGTGTGTGTGTGTGTGTGTGTGTGAGTGTGGGTGTGTGTGAGTGTGTGTGTGAGTGTGTGTGTGCAGTGTGTGTGTGTGTGTGTGTGTGTGTGTGTGTGTGTGTGTGTGTTGTGTGTGTGTGTGTGTGTGTGTGTGTGTGTG